>JABFQA010002506.1:0-11138 GCA_022817065.1 Probaryconus sp. ZL-2020
TAAGGAATTATGATTCATCCATTTATAATTAATATAATGCAATAGAATTTATATTAATAATAATAATCTCGAGGATATTAAAACAGATTACTTCATAGTCTTCATAAATTATGTATAAATTAATTTTATAAATTATATATATGACTTTATCAACATTCCAATAGAATTATTACTTCCAACAGATAATCACAACTTAATTTTAAATGACGTTAATAATAATAAAAATGTCTCATTTCGAATATTTCAAATAAGAATAAATAGAACACAAAATTATTATTTAAAAAAATCGTTTTGGTCACTTTATTTGACTCAATGAATTCCGAAGTATAACGATTGCTGTTGCACCTGAAACTAGCGAGAATTAGATCCGAAACAAAAGATGAAGATAATGACTGGTCTTCTCGTTTTTCAAGCGATCAGGCGATTTCTGAAAATCGAGTAAAAGTAAAATCCTTAAACGCGTGTTTAATGACGCGTAAAGGCACGCGAGTATCTACTGTCCCACTGACACGAATCCAGAAAAGAAGATAAAAATTTTCTGGGTGATGCTGGTTCTGAGATAGAAGCCACTATGCTTCGCGATCGTAGTCGCGTGTCGCTTCGAGGAGTTTGTTGTATCGCGGTGAAAGCAATCATGTTTGACGAGAATTAACTCGTGCTACAAGCGCGAGAGCATGTTTCTACCCAAATTGTTGTTGCACCTATTTCATTCCACGCGAAATTGACGCACTCAACTAGCTTTCCAACAGTTTAATTATTCTTGCAAATTATTACCCAGATACGCAGATGGCAATAATTAACTGGATCAAAAACGTTTTAAATACATTGTAGTTAATATTATTTGATGTCTTATTTAGCATGATCTTATTTGAATTTTAATATAATAAATTGTCATTTTGTCTAAGTATAATTTATTAGTAGTGTCGAAGAATTGATGTGACGAGAGGAGTTCCTCAGTCAGCAATAGTGTGATTAATGTATGAAATTAGCTTGGGGCTGTACGGTATCTTGAGAATACTTCCGATATCTCGTTTAATTAGCTTCCTTATCTTGCGACATTTACAAGCGTCGAGGGAAACCTGGCGGCGACGAATATCGCGGAGGTTTTGATTTGATGAAAAACATTTTTGCAGAAATAATGATTGACATTTATTATTCAGAATAGTTTTTCTCGGAATACTGACGCTTTTGTCCCATTTCTGGAAGTACTTGTAAATAAGTAAAAAGCAAGATTTGTTCATTCTAAATTAAGTACTTGATATGAATTACAAGTTCCAAACGTTTATTTATTTGTATTTTTACAAAGTCTAACAGATGTCTGATTTAATAATATCCATTTTCTAATTATACTTATTTATTGCTGTTATTAGCAGAACTTTCTCGGGGAAACTGGTTTTTAACTATTAAGTCTAACAGATTTGCTTTAGTGTTAATAATTTTTCTATTGTTTCACGAGCATCATAAACTAGTATACTATTTCTTTAATGCATCACTACATTTCTCTCGGAAACAAATTAGTACAACAAATGTTTGCAAAATTTTCTACAAATACTTTGTTGATAATCATGAATCTAAATAAAATATACATAATTTATCTGAAATCATCCCTGACGATTTGTGTGACTGGTCATCTATGAAATGAAAATCGTGAGGGGCGACATTTCATTGACAGAGTAGTCGCTCAATTTCATTAGCAAATCAACGCAACTATAAATTCCGGTTTATTCTCAATACATTGCTATTACTACCACAATTTTCTCGAGTCCAATAATTTGAGTAGGCAAACTGTACACGATGATTGCGTACCACGAACCGATCGATCCTGTACGAGTAACTGCATATTATGCATTACGTATCACTGTATATTGTGCATTACAGATACGTGCGAGGTAATCTTATATAAGGAAAGAGCATTCGATGCATACCGTTTCATCTTCGCGGAGAAGCATATTCATAACCAGAAACCATCAGGTATATGAAATATTGCGGATGATGACACGCTCTGCATCTTGTGCTAATATTTTTCAAAAAATAACACTACTTTGCATGCTTTTATTTCGACGTTTTCATTTTATTCGAAACCGATTGTACAGTATCAAGGAAATGGAGAAACTTAGAGAGAAACATTTCCTATTCCTTTCATAGAGAATTTCCATTTTCTTTTCAATTTCAAAATGCAAAAATAATCCATTCATTTATGTTTTTTTTTTAATACCATTTTAATTCATTATTTTTATAATTACACCAGTTTCATTTTATCACGAAATGTTTAATGAAGATTCTCTAAAAATTAACGAGGTACGTTCTCGTTTTGTAACTTCAGAAAGGTGTTGAAATGATTTTTTCGTCTGTCTGCATGGGAAAGGGTTAAGTTCTTTGCGAGAAGTGTTGCATACTTATTTTTTCGGACTCGGATGATTATAGGGCCTGTGAATCAGGCGTATAATCGATTCTGACTAAATCTTCGACACATTGATAACTCTCGCAAAAAAATCTGTCGACAAAAATTCTCCTTAACAGCCATACACGTGAAATTTATTTCATCGCATCATCAACCGCATTAACTTACATCATTTATGAACTTTTAATACTTTGCATTATCAAAGGTTCCAATCTACAGTATTATCCTCTCTTGCGGAATTAATTATTTGGACAATAATCCTGTCACTGTCTTTCCTCGACTGAAAAATTCGCCCATTAAACATTAATATTTTCAATAAATAACGTACGATAAATTTATTTATTTGTTTTTTTTTTGTCTGACGTTAATCTAACTGTACTCGCGAGTGAATAGTGATATCACTCCAGCATAAACTTAACTCAGCGCTCCGCAAACTGATCCAAATCAAAAAGGGTTTAATTTCTCGGCGCGTAAATCAAACTAATTGCCCTTGAATGTATAATCCCTTTTTTTTCATCCCCAGGACTCGAGATAAAGCGCATACAACAAAATGATGTTGTCTAATAAATTTGATAATTTATATGCAAATGAGGTACGCGCGTCTGAAAAAAAGGGGAAAAAAAAAAAGGTTTTCGGTACACGATTGGTCACATTAATTTGCCACTAAACTACCCTGAAAATCCGCCACTGGCTAAAATAACAGTACAGTTTGCCGAACGCCGATGTTCGCACAGTCTCGTGTCTTAACGGTAGTCGTGGTCTTATCGCATACTCGTCTCTACTACTCGAGTCTGCAATCGTTCCACGTACATTAATGACAAAGCGACATGTCAGGCCACTCTCTGGCGTTGATCGACGGGAGGGGCCCTTGTAAATTCAACTTGACATATTCGTAACGGTCCCTTGTGTGGGCGATCGGGCCCATACTCATATTCAGCCGAAAAGACTTTCCTTATCAAACAAATTTATCGCATCTGGTAACGCTGAAATAAATTACACAATGAGCAACAGCTCCGGTACATTTTGGTGACACTTTCTGACGCGGACAACAATCGTAAGAGACAAATTTAACGGAATTTAGTTAATAAATTAAAAATTATTTATCTTTTCTTTTTTTTTTTTTTAGAAAAGATAATCAGTGGCGAATCTTTTTGAATTCTCATCGAAATAATGATAATAATATTAAAATAAGAGGATAAAAAAAGCGACGATGGGGTGTTCACGATTGCACCTTCGCGATAACCTTTGAATTGGTGCGTACGATCGCTATTTCGCATGCGTTGCAAGAATGCATCGTCCGAAGAGGATATTATGGAATTTATCGACGGTAATTTCGATAAAGCAATAAATAATGATAATATTACGTAATTATTGTTACAAGGTAGTTGATGGGCATGATTTAAATTGCACCTCAAAATGTTTCAATGTTCTTTTCATTAAATGCTCGTTTTATCGTTTGAAAAAAGTCAAGCGCATTATTTTCACCAAAGCGCACGATTACGCGACGTAATTTATTGTTTATCGATTAACATACATCACGCCACATAGTTTATAATAAATAATTTTTAATGCTCCGCGAGTTGTTGAGCGTTTAAAATTACAAAAAAAAAAAAAAAATAATAATAATAATAATAACGTACGGTAAATCTATTAGAGTGATTTTTCCATTGTTCCCATAACGATACGAGTGGACGTAAATAACTTTTATCTTTATTTTTATTTTACAACCTACGCAATCCAGAATTATTTGTGATAAACAACGCATGGCGATTAGTAATATTATAAACGCATTTCGCAAAACCCATAGTCATATTTTCACGCGCAGAAATGAAATAATTCTTAATGAAATATTGCAGAAACATGTTGCCCAATAACATTACGATTCCATTTCAATATGAATTGTAATTATTTTTTTTTTTATGTAACTTGTGCAAATCATTGTAATGGTTAATTCTGCAATTATTAACTTTTCCTTGTTAATTATTCTTGATCTTTCAGATGCCATGAAAATGCAAAAGTGAAACACAAAAATTTGCGATAGTTTCAGTTCGAAGAAAAATCTGCTCGCTTTGAATAAATAATATAAACGATCTTTAAAACCATCGACCATTTCATTACACGTTTTCACTAGAAATAACAATAAAATGTTCAGCAATAATAATAATAATAAATCGTTTGGTATATAATGTGGTGAAAAAATGAGTGATAATAATTTCACGTTTTATTGCAGGTGTAATACAATTCCATTAGTTGGCGTTTGTCGAACTTTCCATTGTTAAGGGCATTTTTGAACATTTAACATCTGCCGAAGTGCTATAAATTGTGCGCGGAGTGGTTATAACTGTCTCCGATACGCGAAGCGAGACGCGAGCCAGTTTTTCGATGATGCACTAACGCCTGGAGGCCTTTATGGGACGTAAAGCAATGACTTTATACAGTGCGGATGCTGTTGTTATTTTACGAACTCCGGCAGGCCTTCGAAATTGTGTCAGGATGTTTTACGGTCATTGAGTATTCTAACGTTTTGCGCTCGAGTAAGCAGCCTGACTACCGACAATGACAAGTGAGTAGAATACGACGTTTTTCTGCGGGATAACGAGGAACAAGAAATGTCAGGAATGATTATACGCCAACGCAAACAGCGAATTAAACGGCAAATAGTGCATTTTATGTCCGTCAAAATGGGTTCCAATAATAATTTTTTTTTATATATATATATTTTTTTAATCGCGCTGCGAGTGGGACGCATCATCGATCGATTGTTAAAGGTGCGGTTAACTCGATGACTATATCGCAGACATTTTTTTTTCGGCTGTCATCTTTGCTGATAGTTTTATTCGAATATTAGAATTTCTATTGGCTCACATTTTTACGTCAATTTAGTTTCATCGGCAATATTAAATTTTACATACAAACAGTTATAAAATATTTTTAAAATCTCCTTCGCGAAGATTCAAAATGGTTACAAGAAAATTTACTGCGGTAATTGTAAAAATCACCATAAAGTTTTTCTTTTTTTTTTTTTTCATTTACATTATACGCAATGAAATATTTTATGCTAATCGAGTAAAAAGTGAAGACGATTCTTTCTCTGAATTTTCAGTATCCGTAAGCTACACTAATTTCAGTAGATTACCGAGTACGATATGCCAGTTGGCGATACAAAGTTATTTCGTGCAACACGTGCTACAAAGTGAAAATGCCCGCAAAGACATCACGCAAGATGCAATTCGAATATCTAAAGATGCTCGACGATTAGGCAACTTTCGTGATAATCATTAGCGAAAACGTGCAAGAAGGTTAACTGAAAGTTGACCGACTTTGAGTGACCCTCACCTGCAACTTGCATTTCCGCTGCCCCCAAACAATTCATTTATTGAAAAGCATTATATTTAACTGGATTACAGTTCCAGTTGAATTCGGACGCATTCTTTATTTCATTTAATTGCTTTTGATCATTATTTATATTAATACAAATTTAACTGATAACACGAAACTGAACAATAAGTTGACACAGAGCATGTGGACACTTGCGTGAGATTATACGGTAATTAATAATCCAAGAACTGGATCTATCGCGTAATTTAAATTGATTCACTAAC
Source organism: Probaryconus sp. ZL-2020 (assembly GCA_022817065.1). Lineage (NCBI taxonomy): Eukaryota > Metazoa > Arthropoda > Insecta > Hymenoptera > Scelionidae > Probaryconus > Probaryconus sp. ZL-2020. The sequence continues at coordinate 6,004 of JABFQA010002506.1, forward strand.
GAACCCATTAAGCTTTAATTTCATGATATTTCTAGACGCAAAGTAATTATCGAGATATTAATTTCGATTTGATAATTGCGATGGAATTTATAGAAAAGTAACTATTCAAGAAAAATGTCGAATACCGTTTTCTTATTAAAATGATCTTTGAAATACATTCAGATATATTCGACAGACTGTTAGCTACTGACGCTACATTGTAATGGAGGAGATTACTGGTGCATGCCTCTTGTCTATTTCATTTTGTTCTATAACTGCAGACAGGTTTTTAATCTCACGTTAACTTGCAGATTAATGAGGACGTATTTTTTCTTTCCTTTTTTATCGAAAGTTGAATTCATTTCTTGCATGATAATTTATGCACTATGCTTAGAAATATATAGTCTCAACAGTTATGTTTAAAAAGCCTTGTATAATATCCTTATTTGCATTATTTTATATTGATTATAATACTAACAATGTTTAACACATTTTTTAGCGAACATAATAAAATATTAACGACCTGCATTCTTGTAAACTACCATCAAAGTTCTTTTTTTAATGTTTGTTTTTCATTAAGCTGGAATTATGTACTTTAAATATTGACGTCAGGGTTTGATGTAACGACTATAATCGTATATCATCATAGATAAAGATAATGTATTAATTTAGATGCATTTTAATTACTTTGCTTTTCAGTAAGAAATAAGTTGACACCATTAATGTAAAATCAATATTCTGAGTCATTCAAGAATATTTCATTTAATATAAAAATCAAAGCCATAAACATTGAAAATAGACAAATGTGGATTAAAATATTGTACGATAAAAATTCATTTATCTCGGTTAGATTTCTAATCTGGTTTTTAGAACCTGATACGATATAAATGTTATATAGTTCAATCTTCAATAATCATGGTGATATGTCAATACTATCGCAGATACATTATCAATTATGTGTTACTCGATAGTCCTCGTTCCCACATCATGAAAAAAGAGTTTTCTAAAATTTCAGGTTGTCGGTTTAATTAATTCAAAGTAGCATAATTTCATTGGAAAAAAAAAAGTTTAATTGATAACTTTATAGATTCCTTCTTTTTTTTTTCAGTACAATTTTAATTGTTTAAGGGATGAATTTTTTATTTTGTCGCTCTTAAACTGAGACAACGATATTTTAATGTGCATGTATAATTTGTTAAATAAAAAAAGATCGATTTATAAAATCAGCGTGGCTGACATGTAGGTACGCGAAATCGTTGTCACGAGGCACCGTACGAAAACGCTTATGTGCACGACTAACGAAACAGCGTGTATAGATATACATAAACGTGTTTGCCTGCGGAGCGAGTACGCGAAGAAGCGGTGGCTAGGTCATGGTCAGGGCGATGGCCTCTTCCTCCTCAAGGGGATACTATTCCTCTTTTCTTTGCCTCGCGTTTCTTCGTCTCCCTCCTTCTCCTGAACCGTCGCCTGTGTTTCTTCTTCTTCTTCTTCTTCTTCTTCTTCTTCTTCTTCTTCTTCTTCTTCTTCTTCTTCTACTTCTCCTTCTCCTTCGGCTTATCGTCGTTGACGCTGTCACTACTTTCTTTCAGTCTGTCTACCAACTCTCTTGCCTGTCCTTCTCGAGCACACAAATTATTTCGACAAGGTTTATAAATAATCGTCATTCCCTGGAGTCTCCTTGTTTGTCATGATTCCATATTTTTTTTTTTTTTTAATTCTCAAACAAAATTTTTGTCATCAAAATTGTAATCCTTTAATTTTTAAATGTTTATTTAACATTTCAACGAGCAACAGCAAAAATGAGATTTCACTTTTTCGTCTCATTACTGTCATTAAGTATTCATCTAATTAAATGAACTTTAATTACCCTCCAAAATTCACAATCCATCATACTTTGACATATTTAATTCTACCTTGTCAAAAGCGACGATTCTTATCTAAATTAAGACGAACTAAATTAACATATTTATTCCATTAATTATGCAAACTTCACTGAAGAATGTCAACCGGTATAATGAAATGAATTTGACTTTTCCTTTTTGCTCGAATGAAAATTCTAATTCTCCATTCAGACGTTGAAAGGAATTGAAAAGTTCGTCGTTTCCTTCCTTTGAATTACAATAAAGTAAAATTTCAGTGTCATTATCACAGTTGTAGCACTGGAAGGAAACATCGATCATTGTAAATCGTTACATGTACCATTACACGAAACGGTTGCTTAGAATATTAATAACGATTGCGACTGCATAAATCGATTTTTATCTCCTGGGATGATCGTCTCGTTACTTATACGAGCTTCGATATGCTTTACGGTTCAAAACTCGCTACTGACTGACCGATCGAGTTTCACTGTATTGAATTTATTAATCCGATCTAAATGATAAGCACACGATCTTTTATAAAATATGCAATTACTTTTATCAACAATGTACAATCGCATTGTCCGATAAAGTGTAGATAATGTGTCACTTGGGAAACAGAACTTTATAAATGTCATTCGACCAAGTTTTAAAGCAATCAAAACCGTTTAATTATCGCATAAATAAATTTTACAAAGTGAATTATTTTATTCAAATCCTTCGCTCAGTGTTTAATTTAATTTACGATGCGTCGTTATCGAATTGAATTTTCCGTCGGTTAAACAATTGAATGAAATTCCACAGAATAAAACGAGTAGTTGAGTAAAACGATAATATACGTAATTGATATGTAATAACAACGCTGAGGGGGTGCTTTAATAAACCCATCTCTTTTGCATAAACATACGAAAGTTGCGCAGTTGCGTACGTGGGGGAATAAAACGATCCTTGTCTCAGTTCGCAAAGCACATAATCCGCGGTTGTTTAACGTAATAAGCAGACAGAGTCAAGCACGCATCATGCAAAGTACACTGGGATAGCGATGATGGGGTTATCGCGCGAGTAATCAAGGCCCAGCGACCGACAATGTGAAGCCCCGCAGACACGCTAATGCACTTATCACGCGCCGGAGAACAATGTGGCCCAGTCGACGTCTAACTCCAAAATTATTTTCCAAACTTCTATGAAAATAGCTTTCCACTATATTTTTCTATACCTTCTCATTCGATGCTTACGAGTCCATAAAATGCATTCATTTGGCTTTAATTTAATTAAGGAAATTCCAACAACTGAGTTTAACGCTCTCATTAAAAACACGGTTTATATTAGAGTTACTGTTACTTTTAAGTACGTGGAACTATCAGAAAGAATCACTTTGACCCTTTTATATTTCTAGGGTAACTTGCGTTAATTTTTCTCTTTAAACTTTGAGATTATAACTTGGAAAGAAATTAAGATTTGATATCTAGATCATTTTAAAATGATATCAGAGAATATCTCGGATCAAAATCTTGTATAATTTAAGACCTTGGGAGTAAAGTGTTTCTGAATTCAAGAGGATTCCGTACGATTCATGTATAAAAATATAAATTACAGAAATTACGTCAGCGTTATGAAATGACTATACTTATCTTAATTTTGTATGAAATGACATTTTGACGTGCACCCATTCATCAATCCATCTCTTAAAAAGGCGACCAAATTTTTCGATTAACAGCGCAACAAAATCTCCACGCACTCAGTACGTATTACAAATTTCAGTATTAATTTCCGACAAATTGCAATGCTGGTTTTTTTTTCTTCTTCTTTTTTTTTATTTTTTTTTTTTTTATTTTTCCCCCGACAATTTTGAGGAGAGAACGAGCACGCAAGTCTCGCATCGGCGGTGTTCGCGATAATGAAAGATTCTCACGCTTGTTCGGAAAATTTATGTTCCACTTAGTACTACAATAATGCGTTTATGCCGGTAATTTACGATCTTTATCCGAGGTCTTGGGGCGTCGAGGATCGTCGCATTTGTATAAATTCATTGAATGCATCAGGATCGCGTGCGACACTTAACGCGGCGATTCGTTCACGTCGATCGAACTCTCATCTGGCCTCCGTGGACGAGCCACGCAGAAACCAAAAGTAGCCGACTAAGGCGGCGTTCAATTATTCAAGCGTATGCGGGAACGTCGCCAGAGCAAATTTAATCAATTCCCTCGTTCCTTTTATCTGTGCACGCCAATCGATTCACCTTCGATGGAATTCGTGCTATTTCGATAATCTTATAAACACAATTAACTCTTGTTTATTTCGCCAACTTTGCTCGAGCCGATTTGCAGCAATCGATTTTTTATTTCAAACAAATGCATTCGACGTTCGGTCGCAGAATGCTTATTTTATCGGGCGACTTTTTTCTAGACTGAGTCACCTTCGTTGATGTCAGGAAATTTTGTTGGCTGGAATCTCGAAGGCTGATGACTATATGGAATTTAAATACATTCAACTGCAGAGAATGATCGTAGAAAATTAAATACATTTTATAGTGATAATGTGTGATTTTCATTTTATTAACATTCATCGAAAACAGTGCTCTCAGTCTTTTTGATTTGTTTTATGTGTTTGTTAAAAAATAAATCAAGAATAAATGGAATTTATAATTAAAGTCCCATCCATAATCGAATGAGACAGTAATAACTTAAAATTTCACGAAATTATGAACTGATGTAATCCTTATTTTTTTGCAGGTGAAATTGAATTTCGTTCTGCATAGCGGTATATATTTAATTGAATCAAATGAAACAAACTCATGCAGATGATTTCAGTGAAATAATTTTTTTGCTGGAATTTCAATCGTTATAATGAGCGTTTATATGCCTTCAATTTGTACTGTTACGTTACGCTTGTCACTAATATTCCGGAAATTACCGAGCATTTACTGTATATTCGTAGGTAGTCCGTTCGATCGGCATTCATACTCGAAGCTCGTGGTGCTGTTAAGCCGATTAACCCAGATGTCGGCTTTAACGTCGGCACAATCCTTTCGGGTCGTTCGATAATGGTCTCTTACATTATTATTAGCGACTTCATAATCATAAACGAACACAAGGCAAATTAGTCTTAAATGCAACGAACTAAGAAACGTATTGAAATCCACGAAATATACCTACTTGTCATTATGACTAAAACCATATGACTATCAATTTCAAAAATAATATATCAGAGTGAAAAATCCTATTTCCTTTCTCCAGCAGAATAATTTCTTTGACCGTTTCTTCTTCTTTTTTTTTTTTTTTTTTTTTTTAATTC
>JABFQA010002507.1:0-11138 GCA_022817065.1 Probaryconus sp. ZL-2020
TTACTTCTATTATGTGCATCGTTTTAAATATATGCATCGTAAAAAATAATGCATTGTTATTATTATAATAATTATTATTCTAACACCTCGGTTTTTTAACAATTATTGTAAATAATTATGAATAATAATAATTATTATAATAATAACAATGCAGTATTTATTAATTCTGTTCTAAATGTTTTAAGTGAAAGTTAAATGTTTTATGTCTAATGTTATTTGGAGAAACTTTTACAGGATCCACTGAGTATTTTTTTTCTTAATAGACATTTGTTCATATTTATTTTAACAAATGCGGTTGGATTTCATACTTCTTCTTACCAGACTCTGTTTTCATTGCACAGCTTCAATTTATATGAAAAGTCGTAAAAACGGGCCAGCAATACTTTTGGACGTTTTATATTTTTGCATTATATTTTTTAGACTTGCCTTTATTTGATATTAAATCTTTTTGTGTTTTTGGTTTGGTAGATAACTACATAAAATCTTGGCGAAACATTTACAATGCAATTATAAATGGTACTTACAATTGAAACTTTATTTTGTTCATTTCTCGTTCTTGTTCTTGAGACCTTCTTCTAAGAAATCTTAATTAAAATATCAGTAGAGCCATTTTATACGTTGATCACACTTTTGTGCAAATAGAAAACTTAAGCTCTCAATTATAATACTAATTTTATTTTTCGAGGTACCTTTTGAGGAAGTTTCTGAAGTTTGTTTCTCATTATTTTCGTACGCTATTATTGAAGCTTACAAACGATTATTGGAACGTCGTATCATTGAGTATAAATAGCTTGACGAATACGTAGAAGTTTAATTGGGACGTAACAAAGCAATAAAAGCACCAGTGCCTCCGTTCGATGTATGCATTGAAATTAAATTGGAAAAATAAATAAGGGAATTTGTGTTTGTACGAATATCCTTTTGAACGGTATTCTATTTTCCATGCATTTGTATATACAAATTGATTGGAATAATTGATAAAACAATTTGTCAATAACATTATTTTACCAAGTTGGGCTCGGAAAAATGTTCCATTTCAAAATAACTTTTAGAACAAATTATAATCGAATTATTCATTCAATCAAATTTATTTTTCCGCACCCGATTATTAATAAAGTTGGCAAATCCGATTTACTGTTATTAGTTCTAATTGTATTGCACAAAAATAATTTTTACTTTCAATTTTATTATCTTTCACGAAACGGAATTGTACTTAAGGTAGTTCCTGCACGAGGCAATTATTTAGATTACATACATAACATTTTTACCTAAGGAAATATTATCAAATAAAATTAAATCAATTAATATTATTTAGTAGTCATTCGTTTGACTAAAGTATACGAAGGCACTATCTTAACTACGAAAAGTATTAAGTTATTGTTTTAATCGCATCAAATAATTCAAGAATTCATTTATTAATAAGTAAAAATAGACATCAAAAAATCTTAGATCACATTTCCTATTTGCTGATTTTATTATTAATTTTTTTGATTGATTTATTTTATTAATTTGATATCAGTAAATTTATGTTAAGATAATATCATTGTTCTGGTATAGTTGTTAACGAACGTCCAGTTCTTTTAATATCCATTTTTTGACAAATTTAATTGAATATAAATTCACATGCGGGAGATCTAAAACGATTTTATTTCAATTGAATATCACGAATTGTGTTAATTGAATTTTCATGTTTACGGGAACACTTGATGCAAGACCATCGTTATTTAATAAAAAAAAAATTCTGACACATATCCCTGTATTAAACAAAACAGTGTCACTTAGGGAAGGGACGGTATAAAAAATGAAAGAATATTTTTCACCGATCGTTCCAGTACCCTCATTTCTGACTTTTTAGAAAAATGTGTTGCGAAGCGATTACACTGGTAGACCTTAATACTTATCCAACAGCTCCGTTCGCATATGTGCAATATTTTTTAAGTGACGTACAAGAAATTCTCCTTTCAAATGTTTCCGCGTATAAATGAGATTCTACACTGCAATATATTGCTGAACGTCAATGTTTGTCGTTTCATTTCATGTAAATCCGTGTCACATCATTCTTGACAAATTTCAAGTTTCATTTCATTTTCAATGATGTATGGAAAATTTTCCTGGGCAGCTTTTGCTATTGAAAAATATACTTTAATTCGCCATTATTGTTCTACTTTTATAAAACTTACAACAAAGTTATCTTTAAAATGAATTACCAAAAAATAAACTTTCTAAGATCTTTGATAAATAAGTGATTACAAATTGTATGACATTATTTTCAAATATTAGAAAATGATACTAATATTTTTTATATTATTCGCAAGTTTTATCTTTTAAATTAATGTCAGATTAATGGTTACTTTAAACGTCAGATGAAAGTCCTCTGACATCAGCATTATCTTATCAGGAATAACAGTGCCTTTCTAATACCATTTTCTAGTTCAACATGATGTAACTGAATTAATGATTTATTGATTAATCAATTGTTACACTTGTTAAAATATAGTGTCAATTTTTAACTTTACATAAATAACTCTTTGCAATTAAAGAAATTCCTTTTATAACTAAAAATTACATAAAGTTCAACAATAAAAGAAAATTAATAAATTGGTATCAATCAATCCCTCAATTTATTATCACCAAACAAGAAGCCTCGCAATACACGTTTAGGACAATTAAAAACAAATTCCACAAAAGTTGAATCACGAGCTGAAATGTGCAGCAATATCCATTTTTTGGCCTTTGGAAGCGTGCCATTTCGTAACAGAAAAAGCTGTAAACGCGACTACAAGCAAACACTATTATTCGTTCGTTCACTATTCAGTGACTTGAGTTGAATATAAATAAAAAAAAAAATAAATAAAAAAGATTGCGCGGCGCTTCTCCCTTTTTCGCGGATTAGTGATGCAATGCAAGATGTAGCGCTGAAATACATCGAGAGCTTATTGAAAAAGGAGTATGGTTTTTACGACGAAATCCTTTCCAGTAGAAGTAGATGCGACCCGTTTCTAGTCGGGCACGACGCCGACGCGCTTCGTGGCAGCGAAGGAGTCAAAATTAAATTCAGCTCTTGGTCCACGGAACTTGTAATGTACAACCCGCTACGCTTCTCGTTGACGACGGAAGAAAGTTATGAAAAACTCGTCGTCCTTTGGAGCGGCGGATAAATTTACAAAATAGTACGTGACTTCTATACATGAACCGTCCTTTGGTTATGGATACAAAATTTGATTCAATATTTAGAATGGCGACGGGATCTAGCGTATTGTTTTTCAACCCAAGCGAAAACAAGAATTTTCTTTCCACTTTCGAAAAAATGGCTTTCCAGCTTTTGCGAAAGTACTGACGTTCGCCAGAAACTTTGTAAGACGAGGTAATTTCGATTTTCTTCAGGTGGCAGTATCATCAATAATTTCGGCGAATTTAGGTTCTTTTATATGTGATTGAATTTCAGTAATATTTTATTTTAGCAAAATCGAAATATTAAAAATGATTGTTGGGATAGTAATATGAAATACGGGTTTTTAATTGAAATTAAATGATCCGTTTAAAGGAATTTCAAAATTTTTTTTTACACCCATGTAAATAAAGTTTGAATTACAATAGCGTGGTTTATTACAGATGTGCTTAAAAAGATTATTCAACTATATTACTGTAAGTTAGGTACGACCCAGCAAGAAATAAATCATCCATAAGAATATTTTCGCGCATACGCTAAGCCTAAGTACCTTGATGTTGGAACAACCGGCGCTAATGGGTTGGTGGATCGCTTTAACTGCGTCATAATGCCACCTCTAGCCATGCTTTGTCAGTTCCCATATAAATGGAAGACTACATCATAAGCCAAGCTGAGCATGCCCTTAATAATGGTGTCAAGCCTTCTTTTATTCTTGAAGTAATATTCATTAAATTTATACGCAAGATTTTATTTATAAGTTTACGTCCAAATAACAAAATACTTTTTTTATTATATAAACACATTTTTTATGCTCGACAAAAGCTGTTTATTTTAGAAATTTAATTGCATTAACTTGTCACAATTTTTTTATAAAACACGGCTTATTGAAATATCTTCGTTTTTTTTATTTATGTTTTTTATTTTCTTTAATGAGTTTTACTTGGGTGAATATTGAATATGTATTTAGAATTATTTTTTATTTGAAATTTATTGAAAAACTGTTTTACTGGACATAACAATGTTATTAATGTTTATAAAAATAAAAGGAAGTTGTTTTTATAATTCCAATTACGTATTTTAAAATTAGGCAACGGGGTTTAAAAATTAAAGAAGAATCCTAAAATTTCAGTAGTATAATCCATATTTAGTCTGCCGTTTCAAATGTGTGTGATATTCTGTTTTATATCGATCTTGTTATAAAGTGACGATGAAATTAGAATAATACCATCGTAAGAAAGATTTTTAGAATGATTAGGGAAAATGAACACGCAAAACCACGACAAAAAATTAACTTGGAGATCAACGATTATTGCGAGCACGATCGTGAGATGCCACTTGAATTTAATATAGGCGTTTATGATGTTAATAAAATACGAAAGTTACTGGGAATAGTAAAAAACATCAGAGTTGGAGAAAATAGGCAAAGATAATATTGCGTTTATTATCTTTTTAAATTATATAATTACAAAATGACATTTAACTAATTTTTATAAATATACATACGTTTATTTCAAAATAAAATTTAAAAAGTAACGTGAAAAACGCGTAGAAAAAAACAAGAAAAAACAATGAAACAATGACGAACATTTTTCATGGCAATAAACTATAGCAGTAAACATTTTTGGTCACATATAGAGTTCAATACTTGGAGTCTAGTGTGCAGTAAAAGCAACAAAAAGTGTAAGTTTATTAGTAAACGGAACATCAAAAACACCTGCTGAATAGCTGAAATGATACCAAAAATCTTAAAGAAAAGAAATTGCGAAGTATTTTATAACCAAACAAATGGTCGTAAGATTTTCTATGTATAATTCATTAGACCGACATTTTTGGTGTACTTTTTTCAGAAAAATGTTCACCTTTTTTTCCGATCGTACAATTAATCAAGTGTCTTCAACACTGAGACAACATTCAAAAGGTTTATAACAATACAATAGAAATAGAATCACATTCTCGTGAAACCATATTAATCATAAATCAAGGTTGTTGGTCCTAATCCACACAATTACTCACACAAAAATGAACTACAATAAAAAAGCGACATATATAATTTCAGTCACGAAAAATGTTTCCTACTGAGATTGGAAATGGCAATGGAAAATTTCTAATTTTGTTTGGTAATTTATTTATTTAAAACAGCAATACAGGAACAATCCCCATTGCATTCGGTAGTCAAAGTAGCGAGCTTATTACGGAATCTATAATCCCCGGGGAGAATCCGACAGACAGTACAATCCTGGACCATGCATCATCGTGATCTCTGAAACCTCGACGAATCATTTTTCTTTTACGCCCCTTGTGTTTCATGACACCATTATACCAGTTGCATTGCTACGCTCTGTGATTCGGGTCACCGGTTCATTTCTTTCGATCAACGTCCCCAGCACTTGAGACCCGCTGTCAATGCTTATTGTCTAGAGTAAATTGCTTCCGGTTCATCGGCGCGTCAATCCAAAGGATAAAACCTTAGTTGAAAAATGCGACAAGATATCGAGCGTTGTTCATAAAACAAAATGATGCAAGAAATATCGATAGGCACATTTCATTCAATTTCAATAAAAACGTTAAATTTATATCGCTGACAATACTTTTTCCTTGTTACTCCGGCGTCGAAGATAAATTGCCGCTGTTTTAGAATGATGCAAATAGAAAAAAAAGGGACGAAGAAAAAAAGACCGCCGATAAGTTCTCGGAATCAAAATACCACCGGGCTTTTTTCCCTGATGCTATGAAATGCTTTCAATGGCAACGAAGTGTAGATTTTTTATCTTTTTATTATTGTTAATTTCGAAGACTTTAATTAATGCTTGTTTTATTGATCAAAAAAAACGAGAATATAATAATAAATTAAGGTGTTCTTATTTTAATTGTGTTAGTGGTTTTAAAAGAAATCTACTTATCGATTGGATTCGTCGTAGTAGCTTATAATTTTTTTTTTAAATTCTATTGCTTTATTTAATTGACTCGAACAAAAAAATTAATTACGTAACGTTCGAATTTCAGCAAATTGACTTTTTGTTTAATTATAAAAACAAATTTTCTAAAATTATGGTTTCATTTATGGTTAGAGAAATAATTGTCATTGATGTGAAAGCTAATGAAATGGTGTAATGTAAAAGGATTTTTGTTCGTCTTCCCTAATGTCCTATCAGTACTCTGAAATCCGCTTTAAGAATTAAGGGAAATATCGTTTGTCAAGAGTATATCAGTATTTTCCACTAATTAGATCGTTGGGGAGTGCAATCGTTTGTTTGAACGAATGTACTACACCGACTTCATCAGTTAGACTTCTACCATCTTGAAACGACGACACTCTTCGATCTCGTTTCAGCGCCTCATCTATTTGCTCGTAGATCCATCAATCTTCAATTAAAAACAAGGTCAACATGTTTTCATCTCTTTCTTATAATCATTGAAACATGTTTTTGGTTCAACAATTTTGCTTGTATAAACTTTAAACAAATTAATTTTATTAAAATTATTATACAAGAAATATAAGTAATTTTTCCTTGTAAAAATTATTTATCACTAAACATTTAAATGAAAATGCTTATTTCAACTTCTCTTATTATAAAAATCAATGTTAAATAAATTTAGAATGTTTATTGTAACAGAAATAATATGCATTCTTTTGTTAATATATCAAGTTATTTTATTATTTATAAGTAACATTATAGATTTATGTTTAGCATCTGTAAAGTTGAACGACACAGATGGTAGAAATCTATGAATCATTCAGTTGAAAAATACATTTGAGTGCAATTGAATTCATGTACCTTTGGTCCATCACTGGTTTGTTAAATTTCAACGTGAAAGAAGGAATCTAAAAGAAGACTTATATGCTTTGAACAACCTGTCACAAGAACGACAATGGTATATAATGACTCAAGCCTTGAAACCAAACGCCAATTCTCCATGAATAAGAAAGAAAATCGTCTCTATACAATTCAAGTAGTTGAAATGTGATTATTCATATTTTACAAAGCATTATCATCAATTAAATTTTAAAATCATTTTTTAATAGAAAATCTTATTCTTTTTATATTAATAAAATTTGTAATAAAATATTTTGTATTAATAACTAAAAATATGTTAGGATGAAAAAAGAATATAAACTAATATGAATTAATTAATTTAGAAGATATTAATTAAAAATGATATTCTGCTAAAATTAATTGTCGTATTAATTCAATGTTCAATAAAATTAATATTTCATAAAATTATTAATTGCACTTTAAATTGCTAGACTTTAAAATCTGAAGTCAGGGATTTTGGCTCGGGTCCATAGCCTTTAAATTGAATATTTATGTTGCCTCTGAACCTATTTCTTATATCGTTGTATATGTGACAGGCAGAGAATAAAGGGTTGTATCCACTTCTATTTCATAACTTCATCTCCAAATATGATACAATTAGAAATAAAACAATTTACTATCTCGTATCTATAATAAGATAATTTTGAAATAATGGTTTAAAAAGCATTCGATATTGTAGGTCAAGTAATATTTCGTATACGACACATTATACAGTTTTAAACACTAAACAGAAAGATTATATTTAACGCTTATTGGAAATATTGATTTGTAACAAATTTTCGATCTTTGAGAGTCTTAATGTATATTGAATTTTAACTGAATGAATCGTATCATTAGACAGTAGTTTGGTCTACGGATAGTCAGACAGTGTCACAATTACCATTCAACTCACTAATTGTGAAATGCAACCATCTTTATGAGATAATTCTACAAAGGTAGACTGGGTTTTTGTAACCGAAATGACCATTAAATGATATTCATAAACAAAATGACAATAAACATACCTTTAAAGGGCTAACAGCACGTCAAAATGTTAAACTTTAAAAGTTATCCTTGCAAGGTATACATCAAAGGAAATACACCCCAAAAGAACACTTCGTATAATATACATTTAACAGATGGACATTTAGCTTATATTTAGCTCTTATATGTACATTATACGTTCTATATATTTATGTTCTATCAGGGTTAACATATTTTTTTTTATCTTTTTAAACCTTAAAAAATTCTATAACATCATATGAAAATTATTTTCATCCTTCAAACAAAAAGATATTAAAATCAACAGGACTATCCATTCCCTCAGGAAATATGTTTAATTATACCACAGTGTAATTATACACCATGGTGTAAAAGTAAAGAGCAGTAACTAAAAACTCCTGGAAATACATAATTATGTCATTAAAGAGACTGGCAGCGATTAAAAGTGGTATTTTTCTCTAGACGAGATCCTTTCTGAAATAGTGTTGACATGCATGCACCTGTATTAGTGTTGGTGGTACACACGTAAACACTTAAGAGAATAAAGAAATACGCTTATATGTTGGGTATGCATGGCTGAGGGGCGAGGGTGCGTTCTAGGCAACAAGCCAGTGAAGGAGCTAACTCCCACGCAGGAATGACGAACTCGGTGGAGCCAGCCGCAAACTAATTACGACCCCAGGCACTGTTCTCGGCAGTGGAAAGAGAAGAAGAAGAGAGAGTGAGAGAGAGAGATAGATTGAGATAGAGAAATAGAGGAAGAGAGTTATAGCTATAAGAGCCTAGACAGGAGAGCGCACGACGTTAGGACCTGAGACCTGGGTTTACCGGCTGTATCAGCATCGAGCAATGCCATGCCTGCTTACAGTAACTACCCTTAAGTACCAAAGTTTCAACACCTTTCGCGGCATTTCTCCTCATTGGGCAGGGCCTTTTATCCACGGTCACGAACGCGCAATTCAATTCACGAACATTTAATTGCCCTTCATCGCGTAGGTTGACGTCGCTTTCTACGACAGATATTTCACAAATGACACTCAAACGTCACTGATTAGATTTGCTACGGTTTCAGGTGAAATTCTCTCATGTGAAAACGTCTAATGAAACGTTAAAGTCGGTTTTCAATTGCTCTGTCTCTGTCTTAGGAAATACATTGACTGATTAATGTTAGTTTTTACTACTTGGATTGTATAAAATGTAATCAATTCAAGTCAAAAGGAATGTGCTTAGTTGAGAAGGAATTTACTTAACAAACACAGCTTTGTTATAATAACTGGGGAATTGTTATTATTTGTTACAAAGGGTTGTCTGACTATACGGGAGATTTTCTACTTGAGAAAACTGAATTTCAATTCTGTCAATTTATTAATTTAGGTAAAATCTTGTGAACAAATTAATAAACGTCATATGTAATTAGTATGAAATTATTATGATGTTGTTGTTTACAATAAAATTAATAAGATAATGTTATACACGTCATAAACTATGTTACAAGCAGGTTGATTAAAATTATACTTGGTAAAATTGAAATTACGCCCAATGTAATATACAATGTTGTATGCGGGCATATAATATACTACGATATCTAGATTTCTAGATTTCTACGATCTGTGATACAGAGATTAATTAATATTCTAACATTACGTATATATTAGAATATATATTGCAATGATAATGACGTTCGTAAAGTGTATTATTACAGGAAATAATTTATTGGAATAGCAGTATGCAGCAAAACGAATATTGTTTACTTAAAACAAAAATTCTCTTAACACAAATGAATTTTATTTTATAGACATTGCCTTTGATTAAATATAAATAACGAGGTTTCTCTGTTTCGATAACATTGTCAATAATCGGTATCTTAATTTCCCAATGCAACAAACTCTTCGATAATTTAGTCAAATGTCCAAAAATACGGCGCTAAGCGTAAATTCTTCTTTGTTCGTTATACAGTCCGCGAAAATTTTCAGAGTTATTATAAATCCATAATATATCCGTCCGAATTAATATTCTACATTTTATTGAATGGATTAATTATTTTCAATCTGCATCGGGAAATTTAGTTAATGTTGACATATTTCATGAATAAACGAACAATAAAATATATCGCATCACCAAAATCCCTGGCTTTTGTAACGTTCAATCCGTGAGCTTTCATTAATAAAATTTGTTTCGATTCTTTGAAATTACATGAAATATTTTTAAGAAAAATTTTATGATTTCAAAAACAATTGAGTTCAATTATTCCTGTAAATCATTCGTCGATAATTTTCATGTGTTTCATAAAGTTTTCATCGCAGTAAAATATTTTCCAATTGCAAGGAATTTATAAAATGCTCAGACCAGTTAATAAAGCGACACTGAAACACGCGAGACTGAAATATTAGACATTAATGTTGTTACGAAATTGTGTTAAATGCTGTGTTGAACAACATAATACATGGAAGCAATTATTACCATAATGCAGCAGCGACTCTTCAAGTTAGATTACGGTCAGAATGAATTGTCAAGTCGGCGGCAATTTTGCTATTTGATTGCACTATTCTAATAAGTAATGCGCTGTTCTAAGATCTTTAATGTGCTGCAAGCGATATGTTACTGAGAACAGTAGTCTATTATCCATGTTATTTATTAGCTATATTTGTCTCCCTAACGTGCTTCATAGTCTACAAAGTTGAAGATAACAGACAACCACAAGCTGATACTTCACATTTCAGAGTAATAATGATACCAAACTTAAACGTGTTATAATTATTGTAATTATCTGATATGTAATATGCTTCTGTAACATATATACATTCGATCTAAATAAAAAATGAGTTTCAGATGTGATACACGTACAAAAGAATTAATTAGCACGTATAATCAATTTTTTTTCATCTCGTTATAATAACTTAATTTTTGCTTTATCGCATTTATTACAGTATTCAGTAAAATGTTGACACATATTTTTTGTGAGTTATAGGATTTAATCTATTAAAAAATGCACAACTTAATCGAACATCTAACTTTGATAATAATTCGTATAATTAAATAATGGATTGACTCGAGTTTTATAATTACATCAAATTGTTTTAATATGATTATATTACCTGTACAAAATTTAATCATAACTTTTAACATTTAATTAATAATAATAAAATTATTATATAACTTCAAATGTCACAGCA
>JABFQA010002508.1:0-11135 GCA_022817065.1 Probaryconus sp. ZL-2020
GACAATTTTAATTCGAAATTCAAATAGCCCGCTCATGAAACGAACCAATCAGCTCGCCGGAAAGGAGGACGAAAGTTAACTTAGCCGTTAATCGAATACCTTATACAGGAATTCGAGCGCATGCTGCCATTCACTTCGTATCATCTCCTTTTTCTCTGTGGATTAGCTATGAGCAAGGTAAAATGGTTGGAGTTGTTTATAGGCATCAAAATAGAACCTTTTAAGTCTTGCTCGATATTTATCATTGGCCACGTTACATAAAGTCTCTTTGTAGCTACTCCAAAAATATTTTTAGTTTCTCTTGTGGGGACATATACGATATCATGCCACTGTTCATTGTGTAAGCAGCATATGCAAATGCATCTATTAGTATACCGGGTAGATGAACTTTTTCTTTTAATTTTGTGAATTCATCAGTATGTATACATAAATCTCTGTTGTTTCCAATTGGGTCATTTTTCAAAGGTGGATACATACAAACGATATATTCATTTTTATGTCCCAATCTTTGAGCATAATACTCGGGATCGTCGAACAACGCGTTTGGAAGGTGATGTTCATGCCTTGAATTATCAGTTATATTCGACATAGTTACTTTTAATTTTGCATATGGTTCAGTTATTGTGATGTTTTTTTACTGTTCGTCAAATTTAATATTCTTCTTTCTCTTCTTAGCATTTAGAAGTGTCCTACATTCCATATGACCGGGTGCTTTCATTTTCCTTTTACGTTTCCATTCGGCTACAGCGCCGTCATGCTGAAAATCAGTCCATTTTTCAAACTGTTTTCCTTTTTTTTTGATTATTAATTATTTGATTTGTTCTCACTCTATCGCATAACTTAGTTTTGTATTCTCTCATTTTTTCAATGAATTCTGATATTTTGTTATTCATTATTGAATCAAAAGTTGTATGTTTAACAATGTTGAAGTATCCTTCTATTGTCGCATTGCTGGCCTTTATCAAATTTCGTTGCTGAACAGTCAATATAATACCTGTCCACAGTGGACAGAACGCCATATATTCTTTCGTTATATAATCTGCTAAATCAGGTGCATAATATTCATTACTTGGCTCACTTTCATCATCTGGAATACGGCTCTTTATTTTGTTTAGTTCATTATTAAAATATTTGTAATACGGCGACTCTGAATACAATGCTTTCCCCATGTCTTTATCTTCGTCTTCTTTGTCGCTGTTGTTTTCATTAGCGATTACATTTTCGGACATAAAGCATTTCGATTTGTCTACGCGCTGCACTGCTTCCGCATGGCCACCCAGTGATTCAATAGCTTCCTTGCACTGGGCTTCCTCTCTTGAACAAAATATTTGCATACTATCGCCGTAAACATTAACTAATTGTTGCCACGTGCCGCATCGCAGTAAAATAGATGTAATATCTAGTATCATATTTTTTATAGTTTTATACTGTGGAAATTTACGATCGATTGTCCTGGAAACACGATGTTGAAAATGAGCACAGCAAGACTGTACACTGAAAAAAATAATAGTTGAATCAACTAAATATCAGTTGATTCAACCAACTCTTGTAGTTAAATAGTGCCAACTACACGGAAAAGTTAATTTAACTCAGGGTGGTAGTTGACGAATATAGTTGTAATAACTGAAAAAAAATAGTTACTATAAAGTTAGAATAAACTTGATTCATCTAATTCATGTAATAATTATTACTGCGCTTTTTAGTTGATTTAAAAGGATATGTTTTTAAATTAAATTATTTGTTTAGTTGTTTAAACAAAAGTTAGTAGTTGATTCAAAAATTGAGTATAATTGAAACAAATAATTATAGGGATAATACAACGTAGTAAATATTTAATTTAAAGAAACGTATAGTTGCATTAACTTTGTTATTCAGTTAAATTAAATATATTATATAATAAAATTAACTGCGAGATTAATTATTATAACTAAACGGAATAGCTCATTTTAACACATAATGTCGTTAACTTAACTAAATAATTCGTGTGAAGGAAAATAACGGTGTAGTTGAAGCAACTACATGGAACATTAGAAAATTATAAAAAAATTTAATATATAATTTCGTATGCAATGGAGAAACAGAAAGTTTTAGACAGAATATATTTTATAGGAAATTTTTTAATTCTTTTAACTTTTTATTTTATTTTTACCTTAGTATGTCATTAGTTAATTATTTTTTTTTAACTAATCAATGATTAATCCTAAATTTAATCCTAAATTATCTTAAATTAACAACACAAATTGTTCGCTAAAAATTCGCAGTACCGCATTGGGATTCGAACCCTCGCATACATGTTAGAACGCTGGACGCTAGACATTGAGCTATTTGAACGCTTGCGACAACCTTTGTTTTTAGATCTTTATAACTGACTATTTATGTGTAGACTTGTCACTGACTCGTGTAGTAGAGGAAACTACATGAAATATTTCATTCTACTTATAATTATTTTAATTACTAAATTTCATTGTGGTATTTAACGAATGTTATCTGCTAATGATGAAAATATATATGTACATATATGAATAAGGAATTTTGTACTTTGTGAGAAAACTCCCGCACGAAATGGCTCTCTAATTCGAAGATTCTACGGTGAATCTTCGTATAAATGTCCGCGAATCTCCGTTCTATCCACATCTCCCATATTTCTACGAAGATTCTCCGGAGATTTAACGGACATGTTCCGTGCGGGCTGTTATTGTAATTTTGACGCCAAATTTAAATTTATTGTAATAAAAACCAGATTAACAATTCAGAATGAAAAATTAATTGCACATACTAATTAATGAATAAGATTAACACAACAAGGAAGTTTATAAATTGAAGGTCTTTTTTAGTATACTTATAATTATCAATGTACTTTCTTTATGAAATATTATTTTGAAATTAAATTGAGGAGCATAAAATGAATAATAAAATGTAATACTAATTATATATTTATTGTAGGCAGTACAAATTAGCAATACAATACTATTTGCAATATACTTATAAGCGCGTAACAATAGATAATGCATATAAATTAAAAACATTTATACAGTTTAGTAACATGGAACATAATAAAATCCATCCGACAATAAATGCAAGTCTTGTGGCTGGTATTGCAGCAAATCTTTTTGCAAAATAAAACTCCATGTTGGCGTAAAAATGGTTTTAAACGCATGAATATGTTTTACAAAGCAAACGGTTTCCAATATACGATAGATAAAAATTAGATCTTCACTACTATTTAATAAAATATACTTAATTTGTCCAAAATTTATCATATCTCCTGTTTTGTTTAATGAAATAATCATATTGGGCATGTACTTTGTTCCATTTATATTAATCCAAGATAATTTAGTATGTATTTGTGAAGACAAGTCCGCAGGAATAAAATCTTTGAACATATTATAATCATTTAAATTATACAAATAAATAGTCGAAGACGGTCCACTTTTCAATCTCCTTTCAAACCCTCGTTGATTAATAATTCTTTCAGCAAACAATAATTGACTTTTTGTAGCTAAAGATAAACATATATTTTTTCTGCATCTCATAGCATTTGCATATTGCTTCAATTCTTTATGTTTTGCTTCAAAATTTATGCATGAAATAGGCCATAGAGGACCAACTGTTTCTAAGACGCGACTGTAATGAAGAAGAATATGGAATTTAGGCCTGAGATGATCACCAAAAAGTTGTAAATAAAGCGAATGATGTAATGTAACTAATGTCTCTAAATTTTGAATACTTTTAAGATCAATGCTCGTTTGCATTACAATGCAAGTAATATTTCTAAAGTAAATATACAACTGCCATACTTGATTTGATACAGGGATAAGATCCCCTATTATAAAACCAAGCAATTTTAACAATAGTGCCATTTCCGATGCTGAGCAAATGAAATATTTTGTTTTAAGAGTATTCTCTGTAATTTCAGGAATACTTTTATTTGAAAAAGTATTACCATATTGAAAGTATCTAATACGATTGTTCAACACGTCTAAAGAAAATAATTTGTCGACTTTAATGAGATGATATAAGATTTGAGGCAATTCATAGCGAGCAATGCCTTCCAAAATATCATGCATTACATCACAGTACATGTTTTCAGTAACATGATATGTTGGTAAGGCATGAAAAACACAATCAGCTTTTATTCCAGCAAGATTATTCGACAAATCTGTTTTATAATTGTCTTTTGTACGTAACATACCTTTATCTTCGCTAGTCAGAGTTTTCATATCTGTAGCACAACAACGACAAAATCTACAATAATGAATTGAATTAAAACTACTTGATAATCCGAACATCTCATTGAGGAATAAGTTGTCCCCAATGATTAATGCAAGTGTAAAATAAACTGTGATTGGACCTTCATTAATTTTTATGTTTATTCCTTCCTCTTGTAAATATTTTAATTCATTTATTAACGTTCGAAAAACATTTTGTTGTCCGTGTGTAGATCGATCCAAAGAATTATGAAGTTGTGCAACAAATATGTTCTCTTTCTTTGACGAATATTCTGGTGGAATAGATGTGATTTGGCAATAAACTGCACCTACTTTATTTATTGACTTATGGGAACCGAGAGCATTGTTAACTTCTAAATCATCACAAGATACAGTCAATGGTAACACAACTTTTTCTCCAAATTTTGCTTTTATATGCTGCCATAATTTACTACGAATGAATGAAGTAATGTCTGGCGAATCTCGTACTTCTTCAGCTTGCATATACGTTATTATAGAAGAAAAAACGTTTGGTAATTCTAAAAATTTGCGTAACGTTTCCCTCAGAGGTATTTGTTGACCTGTTAAATTCTTGATTTCCATTATAGTTTTTCCCTTCTTCGTACTTTGATCATAATAAGTACCTATCGAAAATGGAGTAGGTTTTAACAAACACTGTAATTCTTCTAAATGTTTTCTACGCATATATTCAGTTTTTAACTTTGCAAATGGATCGCTTATTATATTTAAAATATCTTGCGTAAATTTATTTTTAACAGAGTTATCAGACTGTTGAGAAAAAATTGGTTTTACAATATTGTTTATGGTACCTAATAATTCCGAGGTATTGTCTATCACATCTTGTACTAATGAATTGCAAAGATTAGAATTTGAATACAGTTTCATAATAAAACTTAAAGAAGCTTTAAACACAGACTCTTTTACCTCTTCAATATTGAAATTATGAGATACTTCTTCATTTATAAGAATCGCGTTTTCTGAAGATTCTGTTTGTGTACATGTAGACTGTGTCTTGGATTTGCCATTACTATTTTCTATATTACTATTAATTTCCAAAATTTTATTTTCAGATTCTGAATTCATAATACAATGTTTTTTAAAATGTTTAATAAAATTGGCAACATTAATAAAATTTCTATTACAACCTTCCTGTTTACAATTAATTGGTTCATTAAACTGAAAACTGTGTTTTAATTTCAAATGAGCCAATAAAGTTGCATGGGTTTTAATTTTATAATTACAGAAAGGACAAATGTAATCCATGTTTACATTAATAATAACGTGATGTTAAATAAACGTTCAAATTACAAGTTAATATCGTATTTATATATTTTAATTTTAAGTACTAATTAATTTACTACTATTATTTTAACAAATAAAAAAATTTTATATTAACGTATTATTACGACTTGTATATTACATAATACGTATGACTTACAGTTGTTCTTCTGTGATTAATTCTAATTTTTGCAAAACTTTCATGACACTTGGCATTTTCTTATCATATTGAGTTTCCATATTAAATAAACCTAATTGCAAAAGGAGCCATACTTGATCACACTCCGTTTGATAATCTAAATGTAGACAATGAAATAATTGGAAGCATGTAAATAATGCTTTCAAAGGTGACACGAATCGATATTTTAATTCATTTAACACAATGTAGAAATCTTCAACATCTTTCAGTGTTGGACCAACTCCAACTATGTATGGTTGAACAGTTAAGCCTAGTTTACTCTTTTTTGCTATTGCATTGGATATTGCTTCTGCCACATCTCCAGCATTCTATAAGAATGAAAATTTCAATAATTAGTAAATTATAAATAAGTTACTACATCTCATATCTTGAAAGAATGAAACACGTCTTCCTCTACTAGCTATATAACCATTACTTACAATTTATACAACCATTAATTAATTAATTATACAACCATCTATACAACCATTAATTAGTTACAATTTGTAACATATAATTATTTATATTTACAGTAATTTAAATGTAAATGAATTTTTTAGATTTGAAATTGCAATTATAATTTAATTATTTTTAAAGAAACAGATAAAAATTGTAAAAAATTATCTCTAAAGTGAAATAATCAATCCTGTACTTTATGTAATAAAAGGGCATTAAATACCTTAACGTGAATAATAAAACCTTCTTGGCTTTCTTTTGAATCTGGCTTCCAAGTTTTAATCTTCAATGCTCGGGGTGGTACCAAATATGGCAGTAGCATTAACTGGACAAAATTAAGGCAATCTGAAAATTTAAGAATTGCATTATTTTTTTATTGTTTAAGGGTTATTTATATTTAAATGGAACAGTATACTTACGCTTATTAATGTCTTCGTCTAATAACAATTCCAATAAACTGTTTACAAATTTATTTTTTTTTAGACTTTTTTTAAATGTAACGTCATACAACTTTTGGAAGAAGCTGTCCCATTGTGAATACGTATTATCCAGTTGCTTAAACAATAGTGAAAAATCACTTTCAATTAAAACATGTCCATTTGGCTGAGATAAAATTGGATATTTGGAGAAATAATCAGCAATTTTTTTATCACCACTGTTGTCAATTAGTCTGTTATAACGTGTGTTAGTAGTAACAGCCCAGTGATGTTGCACATCAGTCCAGGGTTCTCTGTTATGCTGCAACCACAACAAACTTGTCTTAATCTCCTCTGTAACAAAATAATAATATGTTCAATCTACTGAATTTCAAGAAGTTAAAAAATGATTATAAATAAAATAATGCTTTCATACCTGCAGAATGTGTTTCTGGAACTTTTAAACCGTTATATTTAGATTTTTTATAATCTGTCATTTGACGATATTTCTTTATTTTATTGTGGAACATATCATAAAGTCGTCCACGAGCTTTAATCGACTTGTCATTTTCTGAATTTACTTTCAACAAAGGTGGGATGTAATAAATAGAAGGATTTTCCTTTGGAAATAATTGTATTATTTCATTTGTAATATTTTGAAAATCATTATTCTTCAAAACACTGAAACATATGAATTTATTAAAAAAAAAAATTAATACATCTGTCATTTTTTTATTGTTCCTGTAACATTTTAATAAATTTTAGTGGAGTTATATCAAAACATAATATACCTGCAAAAAACTTTGAAAAAAGAATGTAAAATTTTTATCCCATTTATTTCATAATCATTTAATAAAATAATTAAAAAGTTGAAGAATGCAAAATTGAACTTTTCACGACGCAAAACTTAATTCATTGTTTAAGATTTCTAATCTTGATGCTCTTCAGATTTCACATTAGATCAATTTAATAATTTGACATTTGTAGTCTAAAATAACAATTTTACATTTCTAATTACAACATTTCTTACAGGGACAGTAAATAATTATAAAGTTAATATAGTTGTTATAACCTGTTGAAGTCTGTAATTAAATCAGAAATAATAACGTCACATAATAGTAAACTCGATTTGTCACTTAAAACACTTTTTTTTTCATATTCTTTTAGAATACATTGACCGGTGAACGATTTATTTAATAAATTCAAGACAAATGATGTTTCTCCAAATTGCACACGTTTATGATATTCACTTTCATTCTGATCAAAAGAATTATTCAACTTGATACGTTTTGCGGACTGAAAGTCATTTTCATCTACAAAAGAAATATCATCGGTATCTTCCTAAAACAAAAAGATTTATCTATGTCTTCTATACAGTATATTTTCGGTTTATAAATATATTATTAAAAATTAATTAATTTTATAATTACAGTAAAAATTAAGTATTGATTTTAATGCAAGAATAAGATTAATTTGTGTTAACAACGAGATAAAAAAATTCCTTCAATTTCAGATTTCAATTTCATATAAAAAACATACAAAATTCCATTTAAGATAAAAAATGGTTATTTTACATTATAAACCATGAAAAATAGCGAATTATACTTACATTATTACTGTTGTGTGATGTCGAGGCTTTCAGATCCATGATTTATAAATTTTTACATATACACTTCTGCACAACGAATGATCGTATGCACGTGTCACAGAGCACAATGATGAATTTTGATAAAAGAGGTAAACAAAAGAATGTTTTGAACTCTGTCATGGACGTAGCTACATCGTAGCTGACTTGGGTAGCCTCGGGTGCCCCGCACAGAAAAAATTACATTGTAAAATTACAGTGAATGTAATTTTACCATTTATTTTTTAATTTTTAATTTTTAATTTTTTTCAGGAATTTTTAATTCCTGTAATTTTATAAAATTTGTATTGTAGTTTTTTTAGTGCAGGAACACGAATGACGTTTAACTACACTGAAGTCAATGGGTATTTAGTGCCGCTAAAGTTGAGTTCGTATAGGTCTGAATCTGATAAATCCTTGATAAATCTCAAAGGATATTTCACAATTTGGAATTAATTTCAATAAAATTTCATTTATAATTCCTTAAAAAAAATAAAACAAACAAAAATATTATATATTTATTTATATTAATGGCCAATTTATTTATATTAAAATTAATTTTATTATTTAATTGCATATGTAATTATTTTAATAACTATTTACAAAATGATATTATTGGATGAGTAATTGAATTAAGTAAAAGAAAAAAATTACACACTACTAAGTAGAGTTTTTTTTTGTTTTTATATATTAATTCATTTGTGTAGTTGAAACAACTACACGAGAAAATTGATTTTACTAATAATTAGTTCAATCAACTGCAGTATTATTTCATTTAACAAATTTGACTAACTAGGCAGTGAAGTTGATTAAACTACATTGATTCGGTTGAATCAATTAATTGTGCAATTAATTCAACAAACAAATTATTTAATTCAAATTTATCAACAGGTCTTACCAACAACACAGTTAATTGATTTAACTATCATGATTTGGTTGAATCAACTAATATGCAGTTAATTCAACTAAAAAATTGCTTCATTCAAATTTTTAATCAAGTTTAGCCAACTCCATAGGTTAGTTAATATAACTACATTGATTTCGTTGAATCAACCAATATGCAGTTAATTCAACAAACATAACATTTGATTCAAACTCGTGAAGGAGTTTCACTAACTACACGAAGAAATTTATTTAACTACGATGATTTGGTTGAATCAACTAATATGCAGTTAATTCAAAAAAAAAAATTGATTGATTCAAATTTTTCCATCAACTACATGGCAGAGTTGAAAATACGATCAATTTTTTTTTCAGTGTACCCTTAAACAAATCGAGGATCGCACAATGCTCCCTCTTAAGCGACGAGGACGTCGCCTCCGCAAGGGGGGAAGAGCTGTTACGTCCGGACATGCAGTAAATCGCTATTTACTTCATTTCATGACTCATTTCCGAGCGTAACGCGAGTTCTAAATCATAAGTTAATTTGTCACGAACAGATATGCATTATAGCGCTATTTAGCGCTATTTTCAAGTAAATCGCGAGTTTTACATATATGTTTTACATATTGCTTTATAGTTTATAATATATTATAAACTATAAAGCAATGAAACCGCCACTTGATACGCGAATCATTTGTGCCATCCTCGATGAAGACAAGCCAGAACGCGCTCAAGCTGATTCACCCTTGGGTCAGCAAAATGCACACGTGCATTTGTTTAAACATTATTCTAAATACGTCAGCTGCGATGCCCCTTGCTCGGATAAGGTTTCACCTAGAAAGAAGGAGGCGGAGAAGTTATGCATCATCGTTTATTTCCCATAGCGACAATGCAATTGTCGCCTAGGCATAGATGTTAACTCAACCTACGTGACATCTTCTCAAACCCCTCCTCTAACGATATGCTGACCATGCACCCCATCAGGGATGCTTTACGTGGAATTCTGCACACGACTCATCGATAAACAATAGCATTTTGCCCTATATAAACACTTAGGTTTAGACTAATCGGCCTCACTCATCAAGTTGCCGTTAGTAAAGACTATACTCGTTTGATTATCAAAAGTATTAATCTCATTCACCGAGGTTCCGTTAACGAAGCTATACTCGTTTGTTAATCTGAAAAGTACTAAAGTCACTCTACAAGACACGCGAAATACCAAGTTGTGCGACGCGACTCTTAAGCGATCTCCGCGATCACGGACTTAGGCTCCGCGCCTTGCTTATACGCTACAGCCCAGAGTAGGCTCATACGCCTGGCACTCCGAGTGCCCAAATATATTCTTGTACCCCAGCGGTGACCAAAAGACATTGAGACTCCGAGTCTCATATTTTATTATTAACATTTAAGGGCTCGCGTTTAACTTATACATTATACTAATATCGCAACACTGTGTAAAGGAGTTCCGCGTCGTGAAAATAAAGATTTAATCAAAATAAAGAAAAAGAACATCTTAATATTTTAATATAAAAACACCATTTATCCCATCGAATCAAGTGGCAATTTCGCTGTTCGACAAATCAGGTCGTAACACTTGTTTTTGCTTACTATTTTCTATTTTCTAGTTCCTACTTCCTACTTTCAATTTCCAAATACAAGGTTACATTTAAGAGTTACTAGTTTGCAGTTACCTGTTTACAGTATGGAATTCTTAGTACTAAGTCATGAATAACATTATCATAGTTCCTAGCTATTCTTAGTTACTAGTTACTCATTCCGCGTCCATGTTCTGCGTTGCAGTACATGTTCTTATCGTCCATTTATAAGATCTTATTTTGGAGATCCCAGATACTAGTTTCCAGTAAGAATATCGTACTTCCTAGTTCCGAATCCCAAATTTCATATTAAGATTTTTTCCATCTATTTTCCTTGTTACTGTTTTCTAGTTTCTAATACTATGTTTCTAGTTCAGAGTTCATAGATCCTATTTTATATTTCCAAACTGCCAGTTCCTTGTTACATGTTGATAAACCACCGTAAACAGATGAAAAAAGCTCCTTTAATTTTATGTG
>JABFQA010002509.1:0-11135 GCA_022817065.1 Probaryconus sp. ZL-2020
TACAAAAAAAAAACAAATCTTATTTATTAAAAAAAAAATCAAAAATTGAATACAGTTAAAAAAAAAGGTGAATACTGTTACGTTTAAAATTAATCAATGCAATATTTAATGGATTTAATTAAACAAAGTGTTATTCGATGGGATATTGTTGCACTTTAAATAATGAAAAGATCTTATAATCTGAAAATTAGTTGAAGAATGTTTCGCTATTATGAAAAGCATCCCAAGCATTGCGTCCATAAAACGTAAATGAACACGTAATATATAATGACGTGTGTAAGGGAAGCAATATATTATGCATATAGTCTCGAAAGCTGCTCTGAAATTCCAGCCGCGTAGGTCAAAATCGTTGTGGACGTTGCACGCTGGTCCAAGCTATACTTGGTCAACTCGATTATTATTCCCAACTACTTGCTATCCAGTGCATAAGTTCATCGAAGCTGCCTTCTATCAGCTATAGAAAACTCAACAAAATAAATAAGAAAAAATTATATATAAACGCAACAAAAGCACTCGTTATCGCGAGCTCTGTAAATCTAATATTTTTTCATCAGATATTTTGTCCTGCTGAGGATACGTTTAATATTTTTAATTCTCCTGGAACGAACGTGCTTTTATTCGTACGAAGTAATCTGATAATTGTTGTAAATTTAATTATTAACATTTATTTTCGAGTCTTTAGAAATGTCAGCTGTTTATGAATGGCTGACTAAACATTGACTCGACTACTGATTCCATTGGAATTGGCGAAGATAATTTCTATAGAAGTTTTTAATTTTCGATGCACAATTATCGTTGACAAATTATGATTATTTCACTGGATTTAATATAATCTAATAAATTTATTATAAACATGGCATAATGTATTGAGAAGATATTGGTGAGCAATATGTGTTCAAGAATATCCCGTATTTTATGCCATTCAACCGAGATATATAGTAAGTTGGAAAGAAAATTGTATTCCAATTGGAATGGACCGAGAACGGTCACGTAACAATGTATATCAAGGTACACGATGTGTGTTTAACTAGATTTTAACATACACGAGAGACAGTACGAAACGTTTGATCAATGTCGACAATTTCAATGTATAGGATTCACTAGTTTTAGTTAAATCAAGCGCGACAGGATCGAAAGAATTGTGCATTATGTAACAGAAAAATATTCTGAAAGAGACACAAATATTGAAAAATTTGAGAAAGTTATTATTACTTCGCGTGACTGGAAACTTGAATGCCAGTTTTATATGTGCGCCTCATTTCGTTTTAAATGTCTGTATGACTTTAATTTTACGGTATCAGTAGACATTGGAATAGTATGCAAATGCTATTCAATTGCTTCGTCAAACATAATTACAATGAAAAAAAAAAAAGGTTCGATTCTGTCGACTTTTTTTTAATCTGATTATTTTTGAAAAATAAAGGAATTCGAATTTATCGACTTATTCGAACTTGGGAAAACTGATGCTTTTGTTGTGCAGATGATCTAAGTTGCATTTCAGATAGCCAGGATAAATTTTCTCTCCAATTGAAATTCTTCAGCGGTGGCACACAATTTCGGAAAGTTAAATTCTGGAATTTAGCAATTGTATCTTTTTTTATGTTTCTGATTTTTTTTTTTTTTTGTGAATGAGGTTGAAATAGGTATAAAATGAATTTATTTGAAAAATCAATCTTCTCCCAAAAAATATTTCAGAAGAGAAACATTAAATTGTATAAAAACAAGTTTTAAATTATTTAAATAAAACTTTATTATTATCTAAAATAATATACAATTAAATGATTAATTAGTAAAAATACCACCGAAATATTTAACGTTACTTTAAACGGGGGAAGATTCAGAGGTTGATCTATCCATGTCTGTTAGTCAATTCGAAGTAAATATTTGATTGCAAAAGTTATAGACCCGATCAAATACTATCTCTTCGGGCATGTTCACCATTTACGTGTATTTAATGCGTGAGACGTGAGTTTGTATGTATGTATATATGAAATTCTTACAGAAACATAAAACATTTTTAATAGTAATATATCCAATAATCTCACTTTTCTGTACATTTTTATTTTATATATTTTTGTCTTTATTTTTTATTATTTACAAAAGTGGCAATAACATTTCTAATATCCCTTAAAATTCAGCTTTAATAATTCAGGAATAACGCAAAAAATGATCTGAAGAAAAATCAACTGAATTGAATTGTATTAAACATATATTTAATAAAATCTAAAGCACCGTTAAAGATTAATAAAAATGTGACAGTTAAATAACAAACTGAATAGAAAATTGCACATTGTATTTTAGCTAGGTGTTATTCGAATCCTTTTGCTAGCAATGAAATTGTCCGTAATAATACATAACAGCTGACGCCATCGACTCTAGTACTTCTGTGTGCCGGTGTCAACCGAAATATACTCCAAAGCAGAATTTTGGGGCACTTGGTTGCATCTGACTACTTCTTCTTATGAGGAGTATGCATGATCTTTTTTATACTAACTTATACACTTTCCATTCGACTAAACTTTTGCTGGAAAAAAGGGAAAAAAAAAACTTATCAGTATATCAAATTATAAAAAAAGAAACATTCTCCACAACGAAACAAATTAATTGTTCCTTTAATAATTACAAATCAAAGAATAATTAAACCACTCACATTCAAAGAATTGCATCCGAATAATGTTCAATCTATTGTTCAATCTAAAGAAATGGTTTTTGCTGTTTAATCAGAGCTTATGGGCAGTTGTGTGTATCCCATTGAATCGTTCCCATTGTCATCTGTGATTCTGGGATAAATCTGCGCTGTATACAAATCTATTGTTTGAAACAATTTGTCCGTAACGCACACATGTCAAACTTATCTTCTAAAGTTGTGCGCTTAATTGAAAATCCGAGAGAGTACATTTTCCGCAACGACCTGACGGTTCATCGATAATCTCTATCTTCAGCAACGAGAAAGAACGTCGAAAACATCGAGGAGAATTTAACTTTGCCGGGGGCTTTTACTATGCCATGAGTCACATTCGTCCAAAAGTTGGTTCTGTTCGTCCTTAACCGGTGCTGATCAGCCAAAAGCGACTACTTCTTCAGACGACTAGTTTTGGGCGTTACCATTGTGATGGGAATGCCGCACCGGGAACTCACTAATCCTGAACATTTCAAGTAAAAATTCATTTTATTATGTCTTCAAAGGGAACCTGTGAAACTCATTTTAGTAAATATGCTTTTTATTCGGGATTAATTCGTTCAGAGTTCATTTCATTATGACGTACCAAGTTGTCAGTGAAGATTTTTTGGTGACGATTAGATTTTGAAAATTTTCTCGTTTTATAA
Source organism: Probaryconus sp. ZL-2020 (assembly GCA_022817065.1). NCBI lineage: Eukaryota > Metazoa > Arthropoda > Insecta > Hymenoptera > Scelionidae > Probaryconus > Probaryconus sp. ZL-2020. Next base: position 3,328 of record JABFQA010002509.1, read on the forward strand.
ATTTTTTAAGAAAATTATAAAAGAAAAGGTATAGAACAGTTAATGAGGCGAATTAAAGGTTGTTATACATTAAAAGGTCAATCGCAATGTTACCTATAGTTTTTAGCGTGACTCTTCTACTTTTACTGTGGCATATTCTTCAGTCTCATATTGCCGGAGGATGGATTGAATTTCGTTCATGATGATAATGCATTGTATACGAGTGCTTCGCTAAACATTTTGAAAGAGATTTTAAGAGCGATGTAATTCACATCAATCCAATCACTTTAGCTTGATTACTGACAACAGGAAACGGCCAACACCCTTCATTGAATAAAGTTCCATAATCCTGAAAACACAATATACTTATTTTGCTTAGTAACTTTCATCTCCGTCTTCGACACTTTCGCGTATCGATTTGACTTTTAACAAATGCCAATTCTCAATAAATGATTATCTTTAAAGACTTTTCATTATCAGTTGACAATTATAGAGACCTTGAAACAGTTTCATGAAAATATCATAAATTAGAGTTTGAGTTGAAAAAAAAAATGTTGTATTAATTAATATAGTGACCACTTTAACGGTAAAACGACGAGAAGAGTCAAAGATTAAATATTAAATTTTCTCAACCAAGATAAGGTTGTTGTCAATACTTCAGTACTTTGTGGGGTATAAAAATGTGCCACTTACTAACATGTTGAGAAATTGAAGAGGCTTTTATACTCTTTGTCGAGTGCATGTTCTACCCCAGTGGTCTCAACGTACGTCAATGAGCACCACGTAGTACTGAGAGTGCTACATTAGCATTTTTACGCCACTTTTGTAGTACTGACAAAACAACTGCGTATTCCTGCGAAGATTCAATCAGTCCTTGAATAAGTGCTAAAACTTGATTTTGATAATTACTCCATCCAGTTACTTCTTTAAGTTTATTTTTTTTTTTACTTTTCTTTATTCTTTATTTTCATTACCTTTGCATTTTTAAACAGATTAATCGTAAGTTTAGTATTCAGTTAACATTTTGTAGTTAAACTAATGTTCTCTACTGAATTATCCTCATATACATCTTTATCGAGTTAAAATTAGAAGTTTAACATAATTTATAATAAACTAAGCTAAAACAATTTGCAACCTTATTAATTTATAATGTGATTCAATTATAAAATTGATTTATTTGTATGTATAAAAGTTTGTATTAAATCATTTAAATTGTCTTGAATTTTTTTGGAACTGATTTCACATACAAGTTGAAAAGTCTTTTTCGTACTTCACTTCCCCTTAAGTGGAGTATAATCTATTTTAGAGTTTCTACTTCTTTTCCTAATAATTGATATTTACTATTTTTGTAGATATAAGAAGTCTTGGTCAGAATTAAATAAACTTTTCAGAAAATTAAATTTTGAGATTTATTTGATATAATCACTTCCATACACTCAAACTGACGAACTTTCTCTTTCTTTATTTTTCTTTCTTCTTCGTAGGTTCGTGAGAAAAATATGAAAGATATTAGGAAGATTTTGCCGCGTTGAAAAAGTAGTGCATCGAGGGATATTGCTTTGCCAACTATAGAACGTCTACGTGCTGCAAGGTGAATGGAAAAGAAAAATAGATATATCTAGAGACACATGCATTTATATATACACAACACATGTACAAATGGGGCATTCCGTGTCAATTCGATCGACTGAAAACATGAGTTTTTGAGAATTAAAAGAAAAAGGTCTATCGCTCCATTTGAATTGAAATGTGCACACGAAACGATTTAATCTTGACAAGAAATCATTTTCATTAATCTAATTGTAATTACTTTTATTCACCAGATCTATTGCAGAACATTTTTTTTACGCTCAGTTAAACAAAAAAATAAATGTAACTCAACTTTGGGTACATTTAAATTTCAGATAAACAAAGTTTTGAACAGAGTTTTCCTTTAACTCTTACTTACCGAGAATTGTTATAACTTTCAATAAAAGGAAACGTCCAAACTTAAATTTTTCACTATGACAAAAATTACGGTTTATCCAATCAAATCAAATTTATCGTCTTTTAATTTTCATTTCATTTAATATTAAAGCAATTCAAACCGAAAGAATTCAAAGAATCATTTTAAGGAAAGTTAATTTATTCCAAAAACAAAATGATTTGATTTCCGGACGGTGTCATCTTTATTTGATTAGTTAGCGAAAAACTCAGATCAATTTACATTTTATAGGTATTTTCTGGTCCGTACTAAAAAGTACTTAAATACTTTTTAAGCTAACTGAGGCGAGAGATGAATAAAATGGTAGTATGTGGGGAGACCCACGATAAAAAGTAAGTCTGTTAAAAGAAAGACAAGGTGTCGTTTTTGCGACATGGAAGTACGCTCGGTGTAATAAATAAGTAAGAGCCAATAGGGTTTTAAACGTTCGCCATAAAAGGACCTCAGTAGAGACGTAAACGTGCGATCTGCGTAAATCCATGCCGTGGAAAATAACTTTGCCGGTGAGTCACGGCGCGCGTAAAGCCGACTTGATCTTCGGGTAAAGACGACTTTATTTTGCCTCAAATTTAACGACAAGTATGCAGGAAATATAATTTGCGTCGTGGTAAATAATAATTTATTTATCTGTCCGAAAGCCCGCGAAATTCCATAGGTGAAAGTAGTTGGCGATCTCGCAAGAAACAGCACAACGAGAAATAACGTTTTATCATATTTAGGATATATATCATTGTCTGATGAGATTGCCCCGAAGAATGGGATGAACATTTTTTAAGCAGTAATCGAAATTTATTACATACGACTTATAAAACGATGACTCGTATTCTTCCAAATTTCATAAAGCTTAATTGAAACAACATTTAATACTAATTGTATAATGCTTTGCGTGATAAAATTGACGCTTTTTTTCTTAAAACATCTCATTTCGAATGATCAATTGAAAACTATCGTGATTTAAAAAATATAATGCTATTTTACACAGAGATGATTTTTGTAAGAAGCGTCGGAATATTGTTGTTTATTGAAAATCTTATAAATTGGAATGGAAATCTGTCATTTGAATCGTTTCAAATTTTCTTAACGAGATATCAGTATTTAATGTTGTTAGTAGACCTTTTCGCTCGGATAATGCAACAGCGCGGAGCGTTTGGTCTTTTTCGTGTAATAAAATATTGAACGTCATTATCGTTCATTGTCTTTATACCATGTTATAAAATTTCAGCGTTCATTACTATTGGATATTGATTTTACCGAGCCATTCTTAGCCCTGTCCTTATTTAAGGGATTGTTATAGCGTAATTGTTTTATCGCTAAAACGACATTTTTTTTTCAACAATTCATGTCTCCGTTGAATCATTATTTATAGAGTGAATTATTTATTTTATCCGTCGCTCGGGATGGTTGTTTTCTAATTTTTCATGATTGGTAGAAGTACGAAGTTTCGATACAGTTTTAGTTACGGTATACGTATAACGTAATACAATCGAATGATGGCAATGGATCCGCTCAAATTCAACGAGCAGAATTAATTCCGCGAGTTAACGAGGCATCGAGCCGGAAGTTGAAGCGTTGGGCACACAAACCTCGGACCTCGATTCACTTCTTGAGTCTTTGAGAGACCGGAGAAGCTCAACCTATAGCACAGCAGACGCAGAGAATGGAAGAAGAAAAAGAGCAAGTCAACTACCACTGAATGTCTATATTGAATGAAAGAAAAAGAAAGAGGGAAAATTTCGACAGAGATGTATTGATTTAGATAAAGAGGGAAAGTTGAAGGTTCAATTCCACGGGCGATCGGCGTTCATTCCTTAAATGAGCTTGAATGGGTAGAAAGTATATCTATATATCCGGAACGTAGCTGAGATTTTCCTCGTTCAATGCCAACACCTTAGAACGCCTTTGCAGTCTTCCTCATTCTGTCGATGTTTTTCCAATCCTCTCGTTTACACAATTTAATTTTTCTGGTTACTGTATTTACTTATTAATGAACTTCGCCTAACTTTACTACATCAGAAATATATTCGTACCAAATAAAAGTATAAGTTGTATCATTATATTTTTTTTTGTTTTTATTTGTTTTCTCAGAAAATATTTCACTTTCGTAGAAACGTTTTAATAAGAAACACTTTTTGCTGATGCTTTTAAGTCATTTAAGCAACTTGACAAACACTCGCAAGCTGTCTTTTTATCGGACGCACTGTTTCTTTTGAAACTATTAACTTAACGCTACAAGACTTCATGAGCTTTACGGGCGTAGAAAATATTTTGACGTTCCAATTCATTTTGAACAAAATCATCGCGTTTACGTTTAATATTTCAGTTTGTAAATGAAATGAAATGCTGATCCTAAGTAAACGACCTTTTCGAGAGAAGGCGATACATTTTTTACAATGTCCATCAAATCTGTTGGAATGGCAAAGTAAAATATTTATTCAATCTCGTCCGAAACAATAGACTCATTCTAATTTCCATCTTCTGATTTGTAGTACTTACACTTTAAATCCGCCATTGAAGTGACAAAGAAAGAGAATTCAAATAAACCAACCGAGAGGGAGAACGGCGAAATGAAACGTTTGGAGAAACTAAAAAGTAAGCGAAGAGAAGTGCAGTAGATAGAAATACAAAGAAAGCAGCAAGCAGCCAAGGCTGGTAAGATTGCCTCCTTAATTTATAACTAGGCGAGGTTGGCCTTAACAATTTACGCCTTGTCCTATATAGGTACACCTTTTTCTTCAACTGTTACTAGCAACGACATTCTGCAGGACTTTTACATCGTCGGGACACGAGATTGCCTTTACTATAGGTACTCTTCGTATTTCCTTCTTTCTTCGTAATCTTTCTACACATCCCACCACTGTTTTAATATATTATACTGTCTATCTTGCTTATACACACTGTTTTGCCTCCATTTAACACGTTTCATTTTCAACGTACCCTCTTTTTTTCTTTATTTAAACGAAACGTTTAAACTTACCCTATCATTCATAAAATAAATTCAATTCATTTTATTCATTCCTACGACAAAACATTTAATATTACATTCTGAAAAAATTAATTTAAAACAAAAATAATAATAATGATAATAATCTTCGTGAGGATGATTCTTGAAGAGGTACGATTTCCTGGAAAGCAAAACAAAATTTAAAATTCCTCTCGCGAGTACAACATCGCAAATTATAACTGTTCACCTCATTTTGTTTGAAGACCCTGATAAGAAAACACTTTTGAAATGCTTTCATCTTGTCTAGGTCTTATGTAAATGGAATCGCGCGCAAACAATGACATAGAAAAACGTGGATAAATCGATTTTGACGGCGTAAAACCACAATTTAGGGCGAGTGAAGGTTAACGGGTAGTTCTTGCTTCAATCGCTCGTTTCGAATCCGCCATGTGAACGTTGCATCACGTTGATATTCTGGGGTAGAGCTGGAGGAGAGCAGATAACGGAGTAATCAGGGACGGTTTTTGCGCATCCCTCCGTGAAACCAGACAATCAACCTCTCTTTCCCTACGTACCTATAGATATATAGGACCACAACGGTTCTTCCTCCGCAGTGCTTCAGATCCTTCGGGATATCTGCCCTAAGAATATTCAATATCTAAAGGTTAATCGTGATTTTTTTCGATACGCCTAAGCGTTCGTTATTGATTAACAGAGATCAACTTTGGAACACGCGTAATAATAAATGAGTTTTATCGCGGTTTCTTTTTCTTTTTGCAAATGTTTTAGAAATCGAGTGCAATTTAATTAACGATAAAAATGTACGAAGATCGTTTGTATATTAAAAAAAAAAGGTTTAATACAAATTGAAATTTAAGTTTTTAATACGGTTTAATAAAGTTTTGATTGAATAATCCAAATTCTAATGGTTTTATCAAATAAATTTAAAAATCGAGTTAAGTCTGTTTTATGAACTATTAATTTCGGATTAAATTTTAGTGACTCTTATAAAGAATGTTATGAATTTATTGATATCATAACTTATTATGTTTCGTTATTGTTAATGTTGTCAAATACTCTTTTGAAAGATAAATTCTGTCCCAAAAAAGTTAATAGAACTCAAATCAATTAGACATTATTTATGACAATTTTACACACATGTTGCAATTGCAATTAAGCAAGTGCTGAATACATACGACACGTGGATCATTTGAGGGTTGCATGTGTCTGGTGAGCACCTGCGCATGTGTTGATGTGTAATACAAGAGAATCGCACGAAATCATTTGATTGAGTGATTAATTATTTTCTACAATTTTAACATCAAATCAATTTTAGATGATCATTTTTAGAGATCGTTTGAAGTGGATTATTTCTGAAGATTTTTCAACGGGATTAAAATTTATTGAAAAGTCGCGTGAAACATTACCAAGAGAAAAGAATGAATAACTGGAAGTATTTATAAAGTTTTCGAATAGAAACATATAAATTAAATGAGGAGAAACATATTTTTTTTTTTGGTCCAAAAATTGTTGAGTGAATAAAGAATTTGATGAAAAATATCAAAGACGAATAAAAGTGATTCAGCGCTGGGAGTCGAGTGGATGAAGGGTTCTCAAAAGTATGGTCGAGTGTCGGAGAAGAACGTTTTCCCAGGACAAATCGTCGAATAAGAGCGTTACAAAATATTCTACGAGGAATTTTCGTGAACAGTTGCTGGAAATTTGGCACGATTTTCAGGGAGTTTAGGGACCGTCGGTGGAATAGCGTTAAATGTGGTCGGCTGACAACAGGATATCGCGGAATATTTAGGCGGCCTCGCGCAATAGCGATCGGAAATAAAAGCTGTATTTAATTAAATATTGGAGTGAGCCAGGTGGTCCAGTATTATCCAGAACTAGACCCCGGACAACGACTTTGAACAAACACAGTTCGACTCGCACATACATCGCTATTATAACCTATACATATTTGCGCTTTTATCGATTTTGCATGCACATAGTCCTAAAGCTTTCCATTTTCTATCCGTTAACGTGTCCTCTAACAATTTCCATCATGAGCACGAAATTGGTCGTTTAGCCGATCCTCTTTTAACCTTAGAGAATTTTAATAAGAATGCATTCATAAATCATTTTATTCATTAAGTTTCTTATTTTCAAGCCGAAACTAATAAAATAGAAATAAAAGTAACTTAGCGCCGCTTATTACTGTAAATCTTAACTATTTTATGCATGTTATTTTACGTCAGTTGTAAGGACTTGAAATTTTGCTACGTTTACGAAATATCATAGGCAACTTTATTATTTGAATTGGATGCTTTTATAAGCCATGTAAATATTTAAAACTTCTACGATATAATTGTATGGTTAAGTTTTTTATAGTACACCGTTTCAAAAGAAATAAGACCAAATAACGAGCACCACCGTATCACCGGGAACTTGTCCACAACAAAAATAATTTAACTTCTGCTGTTGCAATAACGATTCAAGTAATAATTTATGTTTGTCGCGTATAAAACGATATTTAGTGAGACAAAAAAAAAAAGATAAAGTATTAAATATTTATTCAGAAATTATTTGAAAGCATACTTTTGTTTGTCTATAAAATGCTGATAACGGCATTGCTACTTTGAATTTGCATGAATGTAATTTTATTTAATCACGATATCTTTACTGAAGATAAGAATCGATCATTTCTTGCTCAACTTCCTATTGTATGAGAGAGTTGGATTTTTCGCGTGCTCAATAATTGGGTTTTTAAATTAAATAAAGTTGTAATTTCATTCTTAAACATTAAATGTCATACCATTAAATTAGTTTTTTTAAACATTATGTTTTGTTGCAATTAGCAAAAATTAGAGATTGTATTTTATTTTGATCTACTGTAAATTTCATGTACTCGTGAAT
>JABFQA010002510.1:0-11134 GCA_022817065.1 Probaryconus sp. ZL-2020
GACAAATAAAATTCTAAATTTTATTAAACGAATTTGTAAAAGTTGGTAATTAATATAATATTTTACTTTTCAGTAACTACAGCACTAACTAATTCAGTAATTTGTTCTATTTATCCATGGGCTTTATTGATAATGAATTACAGGAAGTATCAAAGCTTTGTCACAATGTTGTCGAGGGGAGTCGACTCATCTCTTGCGTGCAAAGTATGGTTCGAGTTGAAATAACGTGAGCTTCAATTCTTTTTTATACATTGAATTTAAACTCCAATTAACTATAAATTTTATAGCATTCAAAATCATTCCCAATAGAACAAGTAGTAGAGTCAATTTTTAGTCAGCCTTAAAAAATGTATTCTCTTGGACAATTTAGATATGATTTAAATATATTATCAGAGTAAAAGAAATTATATTTAGTAGTATAACATATGCTTAAATTATTTATTTATTTGTTTTGCTTTTAATTATAGGAAGACAGAGTTTAAAAAGATTGTCGCGTGTATACAATTCCCTGCTAATTATCCCCAGGATGTTTTATTGATTGAGTTAAAAAGTAAAACATTATCAACCAAATTATTGGATGGATTAACAGAAGTATGCGAAAAAGAGTGCAAAAGTTTGTTAGGTAAAGCACAGGTAGTTAGAGTTGTACTATTTTTGAATTTCAAGAATTTCTATATTTCATCAGAAGAACATTTATTAACTTTTAATTTGTTCCTTCTTGTTGCAGATATTGCCAGTGTTAAAACTACTTAGAAAATTTATTGAGACAAAGCCATTGAGTTGTTGTTACGATGAAATTGCGACCTTAAAAAAGTTACTGGAGGAAGGCGACGAGCTAAGATTAAAACAGAAGAATTCGAGTATAACTTGTGAAATATATAGAGATCTGTATTATTATAAAATTCAAATAGACGTTCCTGATAACTATCCTAAATCGTCTGTGAGGTACGTATATTTTCTATCAGTTTTTAATATTCCATAATTTAAATTAATTTTTAAAAACGTATACTTTATTTTAAACAGTTTGCAAAATGTTGAGACTAATTTCCCTTCTGTATTTGAGCGATATATTTTTGGTCAGGCAAAGGAAATAGGAAGGAAGTGCGTCGAATCACCACTGAAAACTGTTTATAATCAACCAGCTTTTGTTCCTTCTCCTTCTTTATATAAAGTTATTGATTTTGTAATAAGGTACGATTAATAATATTATATATTAACAAAATAATATTACATTTGGACTAATATATACTAATGATTCAATTAATATATATGATACTTATTTTGTAATTTGTAGGACTATAAAACGTTTACCCAAAGAAACTTGTTTAGTATGCAAAAATACATGCTTACCAGAAAATCCAAAGGATGTTGTCGACGAACATTCAGACATGCATATAGAAAGGCTATACTGTGGACACCTTATACATTTAAAATGTCTCATGACTTACATGAAGACACCTCCATTCCATGGTAAAGATTTATATGTATATTTTTTTCCATAATAACAATAGAAAAATATGAATTGGAAATTCTTTAGTTGTTATTTAATGATGAAAAATTCATATCACTTGCTTTCAGGGGGTAAAAAGTGTTTAGTATGTGGTCAGCGTATTTATCATGAAAAGTGGGGTCTTTGCGACAAACTGGCAGAAGCTCGTTGGGCTCATGAACAAGCACGTGAAAGAGAGTTAGCAGAAGTAACTGATTTTTTTCAGTGAACTTTTAAGTCATGAAAGCACAAAATATTCGAACTTTTGTTCGAATAAGGTATACTCCACACTGTGTGGATTCTATTAAGAAATAACGATAATACAATTTTTCTTATTTCTTATGCAGTTTAAATGAATTGCGACTTTCAAAGTCAATAGCTTGTAACATGACACAATAATATTAATTTACATTAATTTAACTGTAAACATATTACTTTTACTTCTGCGTTTTTTTCATATAAAAATGCAAATATTTATAATTGTATTCATTATTATCTTTAACTTTTTGGATGATACTATTTTCAATCGACTATTTTGTATTCACAAAAAGTACGAGAAATACAAATGATTTTGATGACAATTGTTAATATTTTATTTATTAAAAGTAAAATTAATATAGTTTTCAGTTTCGTTATGAAGAAATTTGTTATACTTTTTGATAGCTGGCGCTCTAATTGAAATTCATTCATTTTGATTTAATACTATGGTGCGCAAGAGCATATTAGTGCATTATGGAATATTTGCACGGGATAAAAGGCGTATATTGCAGACAGGTGCGGCTTCGCTTAGCTGCAAATATTGAAATGGAGTGTCTGTATGTCGGTGGAGGTAGGTTTAATAGAAATTTCGTGAATGTACAGTCGCCTAAAAACTGTTTAATTATGTATGTGTAAACAAGGAATATGAACTTCAAAAGTGGGATTTTAATACATTGTATTTCATCGAGATTCATATACTTTTAAATATTTAGAATCCAAATTTCAAGAAATGAAAGAATACAGAGTTATCTCATGAAATTTCAAGAGGTTCCATTTAATTAACATCACATCCAGTTTTAAATGAACGATACCAAACAGTTTCACTGGAAGTTGAAAATAAAATTTAAAAGACTGAATGCACATCCCCGGCAGTTTTTCAACGTATTGTTCTGAAGTTCTGCCAGTTTTGCATAACGAAATTATTATGCGTGAAACTCGTACTTTTTCTGCTAAAATATCTGTACTACAACAAAGGAATCAAGAAATGATATTTTCCTTTAATTGAATTTTACAATTGAAAATGTAAAATTCCTAATCATTAATATTCTTAATTCAATTTCTCGATACATATTATTATTGATAAATCTCAAAATTCAAAATTTTCAGATACGAATATCCAAAATAATTTTTCAACAGAGCTGATGAAGCTGATTAGAAGAAAATCCTAAAATCCAAGTGATATCAAAGTATTATCCCGTACTTATGTATTTAATGCATCTACACGTGTCTCGCTAAGTAACGCTGCTTGGCGAACTAATTCTCATCTATCGATTATCCACACGGACACACACGTAAAGCACGTGCACGCTATAATTTATAACAGAAAATCGAGCGAAAGTCTTTGAAATACGAAGAAGCGTTCGGCCCATTGCTATCCTCTGTCCGTTGCCGACCGAACGAATGGCCAACCAAACGCTTGGTATCCTTCTTGTCATATTTGTCCGCTTTGTTAATCGACTTTGTTGCGGCTCGGCCAATATTCAATTGTTATTTGATGAAATAATTTCAAACGACGGATATCCTATGGCAATTGATATCGCGCGAAGCGTTAAAGTGGCATACTTGAAACCGTGCCTTTGAATTCGCGAGACATTAGGGCCATTGGAAATTACGGCACACACACACACGAGGAGAATCGCGTGCCATTCCAGCCGAACTTTGGACATGCATATTCGCTAGAAACGTGTGTACAGCACACAATACACCTATAATTACACGTAGAGCACAGCGTCGTAACGTGTCGTGGATCAATAGCTAGGAAATGGCCGGAAGCCAAGTCCGACGATGTCATTTCGAGTTTTGCGGTTGTCACTGAACGGCATCTAGCCCCTTTCTCCGTGTCCCACTTGCTCTATGACCACGATGCTCTTCTTAGCTGCAATACCTTTCAATCGCATTTATCAAACGGAATATTTATTCCAATTCTCATATTCAATTTACAATTTCTCATTTTTTTCTATACACAATTCCTGGACAAATTTCTTTCTCAAACCATCCGCTGGATTCTGATTCACGCGAAGAAAGAAATGAACAGGAAAATTTTCTACGTGGGAAATCTAGGCTCTCGCAGCGTGAAATTTTGCACGAAATTTTTGCACGCTCTGCGGGAGAGAAATGAAAGTTTTCCTCCCCCGCCAAGTTGTCTGCTATTAATTTAAGAGAAAGGATCAATGAAAACTAATAAATTCATCTGAAAAATGATTTTCTCATCTCATCCGATATCAATGAAAACATTAAAAGTTAGAGCCGTTAAAAAGATTGTTAATCAAGCGGTTTGCTCGTACGTTTAACGCTCTGTTATTTTAGCATACGAATAATTCTTTGATTCGTCTATTTGTACGTTGATAAGAGCCAGGATATTATTATCCGGGCATTTCTCCCCGTCCGTAAAGTGCAGGAATGTCGTATAAAATGAAAGAACCGACATTCACAAATGTTTATTCTTCACGGTACTTGTGGTAGATATGATATGCACATACACGGTAGGCCTATCTCGGGTATTTTTAGATATCCCCGTGCTGCTCCCATAACCACCCTTAACGTTCCCTCGTCACGTTATGTTATACGCAGAAATAAACGATTCGTGTAGTTCCAAAACCGTCTTCTCTTTAAATCCCGGCGATACTTTATCCTCCTATCGTAAGTCACCTTAATTATATTTCATTTTTGTGCAATACATTATTTTAATCGATAGGAAAGAGGAGAAAAAAAAGGGTACCTTTGGACCTTCGTGATTGATAATCTAACCGACCCAGACATTTTTTCATCATCCTTTTTGCTGAAGCAAAATTCGGTAAATTTGTTTAAATTTTTTTAAGGGATCACACATTAAACGTAAAGATTATATGCAAACGAATCTGTTCCAAAGTTATTTCAAGTCTGTAATACCATTTTGTATATTCGCCTATTGATCTGTTATCAATGGTATTGGTTTGTGTAAATATTGTTCAATTCACGATTTCGGCCTTTTATAAGGACGGATTTCGTTGCACCCTCGAGGAATAAGCTCTGAGCTGAGATTTAAAGGGTCGCGCAGCGCAGGGGAATCAATGCCCGTTTTTCGCTTCAGTTCTTCTTCGTTTGCTCCTTCTATCCTGTATATCGCTCGTCAAATCATAGGACGATTTTAGTGTTCCTTGCTAGGCAATTGTTAGCGCGAGGGAAATTAATGAAAAGCACCGGGGTCTGATACGAAGATATCCTGCGACGAAGAATACAGGCAGACGAAAAAAAGGCCATGCATTCTTCCTGGCACTTTGTTTCATTCTGAAAGCTACGGGCATCTTTATCTTCTTATTGTTCGCGTGTGCTATTCATCTTCTTGTATATAAAATGTTAGCTTCCAAGTGGTCTTTAAGACAAGTTTTGTATTGACTTCTGGATCATCAGACAATGAGCTTTTATAATTTATTTTATGTATTGTTTGTGTGGGTATTTATTATTATTGTTTTTTTTTTTAATGAATTGGAAAGAGTTAGGGTTTTTTTTTTCTGGAAGTATTTTAATTTGGAATTTGGGATGTAAAAAAATATAGTTTTAGTTTTTGATGGAAATGTTGAAATTTTGGAGAGTTTGTGTGTGTGTGGGGAAACGAATAAACTTGTTTGGACAAAGGATAAGATACTTCCGTGTACGAGTTACGTAATTCCGAATTACTTAGGTTTCTGAACTTACTCGCTCGAACGATCCTCCCTCAAAGGACATATCACTTCGCGAAGGAGGGTTACTGGCTTGTTAAATGGATTGTAAAGACAGCTGCGAATGGCATTCTATGAAATGTTTCAGAAATGTACTTTAAACAAAAATTGTTGCTATTAAGAAGTTATAATATTATTTCTCTTGCAATAATTCAAACAGTCTTTGCTAAATGAAATTTTAACTTGATTTACGAGGATCAACATTAATCATATTTATCAGTGCATTTAAATTAACAATCTCAATTGTTAATTCAACAAAATGATCTTACTTCAGGTAGAGTTCAAATATTTTTATCCGAAGGTCTTTAAACTGTAACAGTCATTTTAAAAGCTTATTTCTTATCAAGGAGTGAAATAACTGAGCAAAGAGTATACAATCAGAAGCTTCCTCGGGTTCGTATTTGCTTTTCACAGCGCAAAAGAGCACCTTTTAAAGTATTCATTTTCTCTCGAAGTAATTTAAAACGTTTCATTTAAAAATGATACTTTCGTCGTTAAACATTTAAAATATAAAATATCCACATTACAAAAGATTTCACGATAAAAAAAAGTACAGTTTCACTGAAATTTTCGTTTTTCTTTTTGTTAATTATGTAGTTTGATTGTAAACTGATGTCTAATATCGAATTTTACAACTAGCCAGATGGAAATTAAGGGCTAACGCGCGTTATGGCTCCCGCAACAACAAGTTGCAACCACCTGGCGACTGCATAGGCGACCACCTAATGTCCTCCAGGTGTTGCAGTAACCCCCTGCTTACCTGCTGTCTTTAAAATTGATAAAATGTCTAAGAAAAAAAATGGCTTTTTGATATGGTAGCCTTAGCGTGTAAACCACATATAAACCCAATTGATATTTACTTTACATCACTTTACATCGCACAGATTCATTTACAAATTAACGGCTTAATTAAAAGATTTGATTTTCCATTTTCTTTTATCAATAGTTGATATTATTTTTAAATGGCGTCCGTTGTGTTCCAACAAATCCCTCAATCATGACAGTTCTTCATTTATCTTTATTAAGTGAGTTATTACACGTAATTAATCTGTCACGTTGTTATCGCAAGCAGTTTTTGTGTATGTTCCATTAAAGCTTAGATTATAGTTATATAAAGTGCAATGTTGTCAGCAGGAACTGTAAGGATAGGGGTTCCATATCTAATGCACCAGGTGCACATTGATACACACCAGTTTCCCCGATAAACATTACTACACGACTGAATGAAGTTCCGTTAAACTGCAATTCGTCTTACGATAACAGTGTATCCTGAAACAAGGGATGAAAACCAACCATCGTAAACTGCCTGCCATCCCTAGGGAGGAAATGATTCTCCTATTTAGAATGCTTCCAAAATAGAAAACAGCACAGTACATTCCGACTGTTCACCCAATCTTCCTCCATATCAAGGTACACATTTCCCTCCCTAGGGCATGTAAACAAAAACAACGTGAAAATTGTACTTTCCAAACGGGGGGTAGAAAGACAACGTAACCCTGAACTTCCGGCGTGGTTTCCTTCCGGTGTTTGCACGTTGTACTCGCTCGAGGATTCGCTCGCGAATCGTCGATTGGGTACTCGCGAGGGTGCGTGCGCCAAAGAAGCTTGGGCTCTCTTGGCTGAGGTCGCGTGGTGTCAGGCCATCGATTCGCAAGGACGATGGCTTTCGATACGCGGGGGGCACGTATCGCATCCGTCGTCTTGGTCTTTGGCGGGGTCGTCTCCGAGACTTTGGCGTCGCGGAGGCGGTGGCGGCGGTGGCGGCGGTGACGGCGGCAGTGGCGGTGGGCTCTGTTGCGCGCGCGTTGCGAGAAACGTCCGTGTTAAGGAGAGCGGAGGAGTCGTGCGTTGAGCGGCGCTGTGGACTGGTGTTTGTGGCCCTCCTCAGTAGTCCGAGTCAGAACCGCGGCAGTCTTCGTCGAGCTCGTACGCCGAGCAGCCAATGACACGCAGGTTCGCCGTGACAACTCACGCACGGGCACCACGATACGAATTCGGTTCCGGATTACCGCGGATAAGTGCTGAATAGGGACCGGATAGATTAGGAATGATCGCGGCGGAAGAGCCACGCCGTTGGGGTCGGTGCAAAGGCCGTGGGGATGGTAGTAATAGAGAGTGAGAGAGTCTCCTCCGACGGGACAGCGTCGCGCGGTGAACACCCCTAGTTAGAGGGTTTCGTTCCGAGAGACCCGACCCGAGTCACTCGGTCTTCGTGTTGTGCGCGCGACTTCATTCGATCCGTTCTCCAAATCAAACTCTGCCCCGAGAGTAAGACCCACTTTAATCCCCCAAGAACATCTCACAGACCCCCGCACTATCGATTAGATCGTCCAAAATAAAATAAAAAAATAAAATAAATAAATAAAAGAAACAATTTCAAGGATAAGAACCTTGTCCGCCTTCGAAGAGGGTGGCTGGTACCAACGGTTTGGATTAGTACCCAGTGGTCCCCGACCATTCAGTCTTAGGAACAAGAGCATCCAAGATCATAACGAACCTGATGATTCATTAGACTCTCCAATCGACCGAACCAAGGAAGAATCCGAAGATTGGTGAAGGTGACCCGTTGGCCATCTTCGTTGGTTGGATCATTGGGTTGGATCGAAAGAGCGAGGTCAGATTGGCCGTGACGACGATGCTCGGCGAGCCGCGTTGGGATCACCTGGCAGGAACAGACGCCGGCGGTATCCACCGGAAACGCTGACGAGACCGGCAGTCGCTGCTGGGCCCGCTTCTCCAGGCCATGATCGGTCCCTTCACCCCCAGGTTCCGCACCCCCCGGCAACGTCGCAGCCAACGTCAGGAGCGCCGGCGTCCTCGCGGGGCCCACCAGCCCGACGAGGACGATGAGGATCGGCCCCTCCTCGGCGCCGGTCCCTTCGTCCTCGGCCCCGTCGCCCCCGCAAGCCCGGACCACGACCCAGATCCCGATTACGAGAAAGACCCGGCACAGGCCAGGGCCCACCAGCAGCGGCTATTGCAATTCTCTCGCACGCCCATCCAGG
Organism: Probaryconus sp. ZL-2020; assembly: GCA_022817065.1. Lineage (NCBI taxonomy): Eukaryota > Metazoa > Arthropoda > Insecta > Hymenoptera > Scelionidae > Probaryconus > Probaryconus sp. ZL-2020. The sequence goes on from JABFQA010002510.1 coordinate 8,451, forward strand.
AGCATCGCTACCACGCCGCCAGGCGAAAGCGCGCTAGGACCACCGCGCTACTCCTCGTGGCCGCCGCCGCGGCCACCGCTTCTTTCCTCAGCCTCGCCGTTCAAGGAGGTAAGTCCTCCTCGACTATCATTCCATTTTATCATCGTTTAGTTGTAATGGAACATTTGGATATGTCATCGTCTTGAGAGCAAGATTAATCGTCTAGACATCTTAAGGATCTGAGACATTTTAGGAAGAACATGACGCGACCGGATACCAATATTATCACCAATTGTTCTGGACATTACCTATACCAAAAATCCTAATTATTTCATTGTAGTGATTATGGTATAACAATTTCCAAATTGTTTCCAAATTGTATACGTGGTAAATTTTTCATTGAAGACGTATGTGAGTCACTGTGGAATGACTGGTGAAATTCGACCAGTTTTACAGTAGTTCTTGAAATCTGTTTAAATTTGACATTGTTATGTATTATATACCACGGTGACACGTAAATGTTGTCACTGAACCTAGAACAAGCCTTGGAATTTAACCTTTTAAACGTGCCGATGTACGAGAAAGCACGAGAAAAACCATGTTACGTTTGAATCCAACAATTTCGGTGAACGAAGATCTCTACTTCATCGAAATATAAAATAACTTGCAGACTGGATTTTTTTGTTTCTCATTCCTTAATAGAAATAAACATTTCATTGCTAACCGAAGTGGCTCTAATCAGGGTTCCTTCGGATTTAACCAGGGACAATTTTTTATTTTTTTATTGGTGTTGTCTTTGACTGCCATTTGGAATAAAACATTACGAGCGGCGATTTTTACATTCCCGTTTAATTTGTTAGCTCGACATATTCGGAAGCTTATCCTCTTGTTTTCGATGGGAAAGAGAATAAGCAAATAAATCTCCCCATTTCCGTTCTGGAAGGATTAATAAATGTTGCCAATGTTTGCATGTTCTAGCAGTTTGATAAACGATACTGGCATTGAGATATTCGAGGAACATTTGTTCAGCATATTTTCAATTTTTGCAGTTACTAATTTAATCTCTTGTCTCCTCCACTGAAACTAACGTTGCACAGATAAACGAAGCCTTCAAGCACTCTGAACATTTCACTCGGAAAATGTGCACACTTGCATCAGAAATACTGCAAAAAAAAAGAAAAAAAAAAAACAATTTACCATAAATACGCAAAATTTTGATTTGCAAAAAGAGAATATTGACATTGTGACTTATTATTAAAATATGTAACTGGAAAAAAGAATGAGCATTACTGTTTGAAAAATGATGACCAAATGCACGATTAAACGTCATGACATGTTCCTACGTTTGCATATTATTCGTAACCTAAATTACTTCAGCCCATGCAACAAAAACGTTGATTATCGTTGATGTTGATAATAAAGTGCGGTTATATATTTTTTTTTCCGAGTAAAAGCTCTCCGGTGAACATAAATTGAAAGTTTAATGCAAAGGCTACATGTGAGTTTTCACTGTAAGATTAACTTCCGCCATTTATTGGAGTTATAACTTGATGCCATTCAGATTACAATGTTTTTCCAAAGCCATTAGTTCAATTTTACACAAAACCCTTTCATTGCTACATTTATTTAGTTCACGATAAGGAACGTGTTATTACATATAAAAATTTTTAATTGTCAGCAGTAAACATTTCAGAAATTACACTGTAATTTAGTAAATTTTGTTACAATTATATATTGTAACATGTTTTTTAACGTTGAATCGAATATCGAAATGTATGAAATTGAAATGGATATCACATTTTGCATAGTGTGCAATAATAATATGGAAATGCCGGATTATTTAGTTTTTGCAATTTTGCATTTATAACCGTAAAGTTGCTTTAAATTTCAAATTTTGCATGCCCCACGACCGACTAGCAATCTGTCAAAAATGATGAATGGATTAACGAACGAGTTCATTGTTACATTTGTAACCCTTTCAGTGTGCTCTTATTCATCCCGCACTGTAAACCAAAGAATTGATTACTCCGGGAATTAATCCCTCTTTGGGAATTAAAATGGCTCGTGTTAGTCGTTTTACAAAGTGTTTTTTTTTTTTTTATATGTTATTGTGTATAATGACAATCGACTTTGTTACAAAAAAGAACGAGATTGATTAGGACAGTAATCTACTCTTTCATTTCTGCATTCAGTGGCAGCATTACATCGAGCCGTTTGAAGTACATCGAGTTGACGTTTATTCAATGCTAATTATGAAACGATGGGATTTTTGTTGTTAATTAATTTCATTAATTATTATTTTATTTTTTTATCAACATTTTTGCATTGTAAGTGTTAAAATACTCTATCACTAAATCGTACTGCATTGTATTATTAAATTATTGAAGTAAATTATTAAATTGATGATTATTGAAATGAATTGAAACGAATCGATGAATCTTCAAGTCCAAAAAAATCGATTTTAATAGATTATTGAGAAGCCATCGTTTTTTTATCTAAATTTAATCTAGATCTGAATGCATTGTACCGTATGTTTCTATATTTATATTTCTCAGAACACATTTTGTAGGTTGTGTCAATATGTCATGAGTTACAATTGCAACTTGGATTTTCTTTTCTTACAATCAAATTTAAGTATCGTGAATTAAAAGTGCAATAATTTATAAATCAATGAATTTTTCGCAAAGAGCCAATATTTTAACAAT
>JABFQA010002511.1:0-11133 GCA_022817065.1 Probaryconus sp. ZL-2020
ACATAGCGTTATCGTATTTTAATTTATTTTAATTCCCGCCGTACTGTGCCGTCCTGAATGAAGAGTTTATTATCCTTGTATACGAAGTCCTGAGGGTATCTTTGAAATACTATCAATTGGACGCATTTCATCCGATTAGCTTCAAATTTATCCCACATTTAGCTGAAAGTGTCCTCTAAAACATAGCGTTATCGTATTTTAATTTATTTTAATTCCCGCCGTACTGTGGCGTCCTGAATGAAGAGTTTATTATCCTTGTATACGAAGTCGTGAGGGTATCTTTGAAATTCTATCAATTGGACGCATTTCATCCGATTGGCTTCAAATTTATCCCACAATTAGTTGAAAGTGTCCTCTAAAACATAGCGTTATCGTATTTTAATTTATTCCCTTTTCAAAGTCTCAGAAAAGGTTTATGAAATGACTGTAAAACATGTTTTGATGGAAAGGAAATGGTTCTCCTCGATGAAGACACTTCTGTTTGCAGTGAATACAAGCTCCCTGTGAAATGTATTTCACGTCTCAAAGGCAGCCTAGTTATTTTCATAAATGGAGAATAAACGGTTCGATCATTTATTCGCGAAAGTCCCACTCTCGTTCCCGAAACCCCCTTGCTATCGCAATAAATTCCGTCAATCGTAAATAACGTCGATAGGTCGATAAAGCTCGACGGGATGAAGAGGGGCGGGGTGAAAAGTGGATGGTCAGGGGTAGGGGTTTACGGGAGGATTAAGGGATGGGGGGGGAGTGGGGGGTTGCAAAGCTCGCTTGCCATTGAAATTCGCCACTTCATTTGACGTATTAATGTTGCGGCCTGACAGGTGGATGCGTGTTTCCCGTTGAATCCATAAAGTGGGTATATGAATTTCACTTGCGGGTTTCACGCTTTTCAAAATGGCGGAGTTAGTTCTCATCTCATGCTCTTGCCGCCTCTGACAACCGATCGATACCGCGTTCATCGCTTCCATCGTCACTCTCTACGTGCCCCATGAGGCTTCCAATTGCCTCGCTGGATTTCAACCAACGATTCTTATTCATCATCTTCTTTTTCGTCTGATTCATCTTTTTACGATGCTTATATTATTTCATTAAATGTCCTTTTCTTTTCCTTTGTGTATAACGATATGGGGTTAAATTCAATGGGTCGTCAATGTTGTAAATGCAAATGTCTCCGTTGTTATCGTTTCAAACACCTTATCTTTTTTCAGTGTTATAACAAAATTCAGGGTATAAAATAAAGTTGTTTTTTTTTTTCTTGTTAAAATGGCGTACGATATTGTGTGCGTTCGCATAATGAAATTGCAGAATGTATATTTTTTTTTTTTTTTTTTTGTTCCCTTGAAATGTAGTAAAGCAATTTTTTGCAATGCACAGAACAGAAGAGAACTCGTATTAAAGAAGAAGAAAAAAATGCCATATGAAATGTGGCATTATACATTGTGTCGTAAAACACAAGTTTATGCCTGCGCGTCTTCCTGAGTTAGGAAGTGGCACGAGGACAGAGGGTACAAAACGTCGTCGTTTGCTGTAAAACGTGCGCGCCTTTCTCAATTGAATCAGGGTCCAAGGACTGCCAGGTTTTACTCGAAATAGCAAATAACAGATATTAGGAACGAGCTTCGTATATAGTATAAAAGAATCCTATCGTTTATAAAAATAATAATAACAATAAAAAAGTACAGATTTTTAAAAATACATAAAAAATCAAAAAATTTCTTTATGATTTTCAGAGATATTATTTCATTCGTAATGCCTTATGAGTAAAATCTGCAATTTTCCTCGAGTCATAATAACATTTCAGAATGCGTTTATCTTTATTAATATTTATTTTTCTTCGTACAAGTTCAGCAGCAGTGTTTCAGAAACACGGAGTAGTTCCTGTGTTTAATCCAGCAGAAGCAGTCTCGAAAACAACGTTTTCCCCGTGTGCAAATAATTTCTATTAATGCAGAACCAGGAATTGCACTTTTACTCCTCGTGCGTTAGCAAACGTTATTGTTGTTGTTATTGTACTTATGACAATACCGTGCAAGAAGATCGTAAAGCATTCTCGACATACCAGGGCTGCATAATTAAACGCACAATTTAACTCACAATTGATGACTCGAATGCAACGAGCGAATCGTCTTTCTTTCGGCTTAATTGAGGAAAATATACAACGAAGTACGGCCCGTTTCGCTGTAACTTATGTGTACACTATGTTAATTATTGTCATTCTACATACGTGCATTCAATTCATTGTAGATTGTAGGTAAATTGTCTCTTGTGACAGTTTTGTTGCTTTGTTATGCGCACTGCGGGTTTTTTTTTTTTTTTTTCCTGCCGACAAATGCAGCCAACTTTATGGATTCAACGTTAGCTCGTGCTTAAATCCTCCTTTATTATTTGACTCTTTTTTTTTTTTTTTTTACTTTTGCGAAGTTCATTTACTTTTCAGTTTTTTTTTTTCTGCTTGTAAATGCAAATATTTTGCAGTGGCTTTTTATTCCAGTTCTAGAAGTGAACAAAATTTGGATTTAAAGAAATCCAAGGTATTCAATTGTTCTGAATAAAATCGATGAAATATACAATTTTTCTTGTATGATGAAACTGAAATAACAGTCTGCGTTGCACGAAGCGATTTAGTATTAAAAAAAAAAAAAAAAAAAAAATTGTTTGTTTGGCAAATAATTCTCAACAATGTAAAATTTGTAATCACCTAATAAAACGTTCGCGTTTCATAATTACAGCTCTCATTTCCGTCAGGTCAAATCAGACGTTTACAACTACCGGCATGTCAAGCTTCTTTTATCTGTTAAACCGAATAATACCCGGCCATTGTCTGGTTACATGTACGGCTCGCGAGCATCATTGTGTAACACACAACACTTTTTAAGGCCGCGCGAGTTCGCCGCTATTTCATCATTATGACACGATCTTATTTCGCGAATATATTTATCGGGCGTTACGTGATATATGTAACAGAACAATTAACTCTTTTTTTCTTTGTTCATTTAAATGTGATTTTACTGTCGCTTGATTAAACATAATTGATGATAAATTCGTGTCATTAAAAATAACGAAACATTTAATTAGTCGATCATGAAATATGGCACAAATTGATTATTTTTGTTTATTCATTTGATATAAATTGATAATTGTTGTTCGTTATTTTCGTATCGAGTATTCGGTGTTTAGGAATTGCTCTTTATTCATCATTATTTAGATTAATTTCTACGTTTTATTTTTAGACATTTATTTATGTCAAACGTATAATCATTGAAAATTCATTCCCATCGTTTATTCATCGTTTCTTCATTCATTGAAACGTCATATATAAATTACTCGGTGACTTATTTTGTAACGTGTAACGTCGATATGAACCATAAATTTTGTGCAAAACCAAAAAAAAATCATTTTTTCCTTCTAAAAATAATATATTCTTATACATTTCCATGGAATAGACAAATTTAATACACGTCTGAAATATTTGCATTGCCACGTTTATATCCGAGGATGGATATTGCAGTTACACAGTGCTCGTATAACCTCGAAACAATGACCCCTTTATCTGACAACAACCGTGTTCGTTCAATGCGTGAAACTTTTATCTGTATCTTATACGTCAGTTTGTCTATCTTTATTTTACAACTTCTCATCATTTCAGACAATCTGTAAGCTAAAGCAATCGATGAGACTCATTTAGCCGTTGACCATAAAACACAATTTACAACGCTCGATTTGCATAATGAAATATGCGGTGTGTCATATAAATTATAATTAGATCGTTGGAATATCAATTACGATTTTACAACGTTGCTTTTTTACCCTCTTCCCTTCCTCCTCTGTACAATCTAAAGTAAACATACTTTTACTCGGTTTAGGTTTGGATTAGAAAAAAATCGAATGAAACTATCATCGTGTGCCAAAAATTCTCGAAAATTTGCAAGTTCATTCTTTTTCTCTCTTTCTATCGAGCTTTAAGATTTTTGTTTGCACACTATAATCGACGCAGTCATCTCTGCGTGACGTGTCAAAGTGAACTGGAAGATGGATGACGTTAAAAATTGCTTTTACAAATCACACTTTGTGTCGAGCGTTAAATGTTCCATGCCGAAAATTGCGCCGAGTAAAAATGTTGGCACTGCTCGTTGGGAACAATTTCACATAATTGCGCATTTTTGCAAATCCTAAAGACACGTGGGAGGCGCGTGAATATAAATAGGAAAACGATTGCGCGTTGTGCCAAAAAACGTAATCGCATTTTCATTGTTTTCACGGGGCTCCGAAAAATGTGCGAATTTGTTTGTCGATCAGTTTTTGCTAAAAAAAAAAAAACGATTTACAATCTATTTATTTTTTCTGTTTTTCTGAATGTAGGATAACGTATAATACCAATTAAAGTCGCATCGTAACCATTATCAGCGAGCACGATGCAAAGGCCGCAATTCTAATTTATGCGCGATATCGACTCTGAACGTCAATTCATTTGCTTTGTACGCAGACTGTAATTGGTCAGTGACAGCTGCTGTCTCGAGCGCTTGCTTGGGTTACTTACATTATTCATGACACTACGGCGCGATTTCTGGCTACCAGTCTTGTCGATCCATGAAAGCGACATGTTCATATGCACTACTGCCACGTGATCAATCACATCGTCATGCCAATTTTTCTATCTTCCTTTCTTTGCGATCTATATCACTTTCTCTTTGTCTCATTATTATTTTTTTTTTCCTTTTCTTTAGATAAATAAATCTAAACGTATTGTAAAATATTCAGGCAGAAAAAAAAAATCTGCAAAAACCGAAGGATAACCAACGTATCACAATGATAAGAAAATAGTTATCATTATTATATGACACATTTGGAGAATTAATATCAATGTACAAATGTATAAATATTTATGAAATATCAATAAAACAGTCGTCGAAAGACTTTGTACAACGAAAGGCATGAAATTAATTTTATAATATTATTTTTCTGACTGATGTAAATGGCATCTTTTTGTCCAGGCTAAATCTCGTGAAATGCCTTGCGTTATGATTCGCTTGTGTAAGAAGCGCAAAAAATTAATAGGATTCGAATCGCAGATGCCAACTTTCTATATTGATCTTTGAACCGTGAATCTTTATATTCAGTACCCCAAAAAACTCAAGAATTTAAAGAGACATCATTCATTCATTGCCCATAAAATTACGTCCATGAATCATTGATTCCTTAAATAATTGATTTTTTTTTTCTTATTTACAAATTTTATTCTGTGAAATGTTGTTTTAATTCTTTAAAAACGCGGATCATTCGACTTGAAATTTTTAATCAATAGTTCATGAAATTCAAAATGAGCCATTATGCTCTTGAATTGTAACTTTTCTATGGAGGTCCCATAAAGATTTTAAACGGACCACTTTTCCCTGCCTGAATTAATCCGTCGGGGGGATTTTGGTGATGTAAAATCGTCACCTGAAGAGGCTTAAAAACAGGCACCCCGAACAACTGTCGGAGGGTTAAAGGGAGCGAAAGTTCACAATGTAATTTAGACCAGTAGGGAATAACGCTTGGAAGTGACGTTAATCTAAACAGAATATACGGGTGATATCAAGACACTTGTGCTACATCAAATGCTATAAAAATAAGAGGTAAAATACTGTAACAAGAAACAGAATATTCTGTTTGGCAAATGTATCGTGAGCATTTCACATTATTTTGAATTCGTGTAAAATTGTGAACAACAGTTGAACGTTTATTTACCACTTTAAGAAATTCAATACAAAATTTTTCTGCAATTAAAGAAGAACCCTTTATAACCATCGGTTATTCAAAAATTCATAGCCTATGCGGGCACATTCAAGCATATTGACCGTACATCGAACATTGTGCTTCTTTAGTAGAGCCGACACTACTTGGCTTTAGCCAGTAGCTTTATTACCCCGACTGTAAACGCGAACTTCCTCTCTGGAAATGGATAAACTTTGTTTCTCCACTTTTTTTCTTTTGTGTATAGCTAACGTATACACGAGAAGTAATAGAAGGAGAATATAATTAACTACAAATCCAGTGACGCTTATTTTTCAATTATATCGGCAATTTGTTCATCAAAATTCTGAAAGAAGAAATTAAAAAGAAACTCGAAAGGAATTCAAAGAAAAAAAAAAAAAAAATGCAGTATAGTAAATTCTAAGATTTTTCATTTTGAAAAACGTCTTAATCAAGTATCTCATTGTTACAGTGGCAATAACGTGCGAATGTTCTAATTTACTAAAACCTGGACGAAGGAGTAATCTGATTTAACTCGATAGCGTCAGCGTACAAAATGTGACGCTTTCAGTTTGATTGCCACACTAAGAAAAATCTAGATCGTTGTAGCAACTGTCACTATCGTAGGATCTTGATCGTAAAATACATAAATTCTCGCTGTTCGGAAGTCGTTGTGCGCTGTGTATCGCGTGGGGATCTACTTTTTTATCGGAACAACTGTCTTTCCTTATCGCGCGATGTTGTGCTTTTAACACGACCATAATCTTAAATAACACTTTTGATATTTATAGTCTAATTCAGAATTTCCTTTCATCCTGCAAGTATACGTTTTCTTGAAACTTTCAATTCAGTTGTATATTTGCAATTAAATTTTATTGACGGTTTGATCGTCTATTAAAAAAAAAAAAAAAAAAAAATCTATAATCACACAAATTACTAGATTTATTGTAACATCTAAATCTAACATTCTCTTATCTTCCGCTCGTAAAAATTAATCTTTTCGAATGAAGAAAAAAAAAAAACATTTCAACAAGAAAAAAATTCTGTTAGCACAAAATTCCATTAGCTCAGAGTAAAAAAGAAAAAAAAAAAGGAGTGATACGTATCTTATTTTATTTACGTGCACTGGAATAAATTAATGTAAATGAAAAATGAAACGATTACACGAGAGAATTTGAAAGTTTGTCAAATTGCTCTCTCAGCGGAGAAATGAAATAAAGTCAATTTTCTAATCTAATCTTGTAAGAAACTTTGTGCGCGCGCTCGGCAATTCGTTTAAACTTCATAACAAAAGGCGGAGGTAAATCAACAAACGATTGTAGCCTGAATAGAAGCGCCTTCGCACGTAAACGAGAACACAAAGGTGCACGTATCGCTTCTAAGGTTAAACTGTGTCAGCCCCCGTCCGATGCATTTACTGGCATATTACGTTAGTAGCATATTGGAATACCGTCATTTCAACTTAATAAATAATAAACCACGTGAAAATAGCACGTTAAATATACTGAGCCCATGATATTCTCAATAAATATTTTGATGTCTTCATTGTTTCTGAAAGAATATCAATTACGAAACCAAAAGCAAAAAATAAAAAGATAATCAACAACCTCGTCAACAACCAAACGAAATTTTAGGATTGAAATAATTAGGATTGAGAAAAAATGTGTTGAAATAATTACTCCGCAATTGCAGTAGACAATTTTGGTCGTTATCAATTACTCCGCAACTGAGTATTTACCGAAATCTTTCGGGGGGGGAAAAAGAAAAAAATCTTGAATAAATTGAATGGGCATTCTTTGTTCCGTTGATTCTAAAGATGTTAATTGGAGTTTTAAAAGGAGGTTGAAGTTGAAATAAAGCACGTAATGACTCGGCTGTTCCCGATGGTTCGCTCATTGTCGACTCTTGCCAAGTGAACCAAGTCACGTGATCCACACGAAACGCCATTTATTTATTAAGCAAACTAGAGTGAATTATTTGCGTCGAGGCAACCAGAGATGCGCTTATTGATAAGATTCATGTCACTGCGATACACGCGCGATTTATAATAACCCTGGCAATAGTTCCATTTTGCACGACTCATAAATATTACCCGCTAAGCCAATTATTGTTTCGCTTATCTTATACGCGTTAAGAGATTAAAACGCTGGGAAACAACTTTCCCGTTATTAGAGGCGCTAATGTTATCGAAGTATGACAGCATTTAAACTGACCTTATCGTGCTTTAACAACTTTAAGTTATTGCGCTCGAGTCATTCGAAATATTCTACTCCAGTTTTACAGTGCGACGTTACGTTGGAATTTTTGCAGTAACAATAGTTACTTTATTCGCAAAAATTATTATTCGCAAAAAAAAAAAAATCAATGCCACGGCAAATTCAAAAATTGTTATCATTTTTGACGCTGAATATAATTTAGAAATGTTTTCCACTTAATAATTATAAATTCTTACGTTACCATCTATGCCATATTACCCCACAACAATTTCCTTAATAGTATTACGCGTACACTTACATTAGCAATTCCACGAAACAATGCAAGTGCAATATCTCACTAAAATTCCTCTTTATATCATCAGCTTGTCTATTATCTTTCTCACGGAGTTGTCGCAACGATTCAACGAATCAAGTTAAAAAATCAAGCAGTTGAGGTGATTTTTCAATAACACTTTTTTTTTTCTCTCCCTCTTTTTTTTTCATCGCTCTGTCTTCGTCTCTCTCCCTCGCTCTCCTACTCTTTTTTTCCATCTCGAAATTTGAGAGGCGTGTTAAATTCGATATTTCAACGAAACAAGAGATCCTCAAAGTTCGATCGTCGGTCATCTTTAGTGTATGTTTGGATGTGCTCCAAATGAAAACACTAATACGAACCAACTGTTCTCACGTCCGGTTTCTCCGGCGTGTGTTTTCTCTCTAACGACTTTTTTTTTTTTTTTTTTTTTTCTTTTTAGCAGACTCAGAACTCGGATCAAATGATAAATCGCACAATGCTGACGTGGAATGAATTGATGGCTTTAATTGAGCTCATTGCACCGCTCCTAATGCAAATTATTCTTCATACAATGAAGCTACTTGGAAATGATTCAAAACACGTTTTTCTCTTTTCTCATTATTTATATATTTTATATATATATATATATATGCATCTCTGCATTATGTCAAATGAATTGTAAAAGATTTCTTCGCTCATTGATATCATTTTCCAATGGTTTATTTTTCTAATAACAAAAAAGAATCCTTCGTTTTGAAACATTCCATTATTATCTGAAAGCAAAAATCACTGTCGAAGCATGAAAAGGAGTAACTCTTGTAAGCGTGATAAAATAACCACGTGAATGATTAATCCTATTAAAACTCGTTTATCGCGTAAATATTGTACAAATATAGAGTTACATTGTAATGTAATACGCGCGATGTTCTGTGAAGCATTGCTTGCGAACGCGTAGGTGAGCGTGAGTCGTGTGTTTGTTCATGCTCCGGAGAGAGAATGTTTGTTGCACGCCTCTGTATATGCTTGCCTAAAGCGAAACAAAAACAAATCCAACTCCACCAACGGCAGGCAGCCTGTGATAACGGTGCTCTAAAATCAATTATGCAACTTTATCATAATGTCAATTATACGTTTGGTATTTCCCAGCTATCTTATTTCCGTTGTATATTTAACTAATGATAAAATCGATAAGTGTACATTTAGTTTTATACGTACAGAGGTGTGTGAGGGCAAAAAGTATCATTTTTCAATTCGTGAAAATCTTACGTTTTGCACGTGAGAGCGAGACACGACTTTTCGAATATTTTTCATTCGGTGGAATAATAATTGTTATCGTTATCAGAATTACATATTCCTCGTATAAAATTCTCTGGATGAATGATTTTTATTTTACGTTGAACTTTATCTGGTTTAAAGAATAAATTCATTGTCACGTTGTTCTTGTGATTAAGTGTGTCATAAATTAAATTATAAACGTTTGAATTGACATTGATTGCAATTGTTCAAGCTACGCTGTTAAAATAATTGACAACATGTAATAAATTGTCAAGCGCGGCAGTCGGTGGGATTTGGAATTGAACGAAGGTGCTCGTGACTTCGAATTCATGACGGTGAAACCATGCGTACCGGGTTACGGTTCAACGTTCGTGAATTGCGGCGCCTTGTGACTATATGTCTACTACTGCTACTATTCGCACTATTGCATGAACAGTTAGAAAGTATCTCCTACTGATGCTGAAGGGAGGGATTCAGTTGACCCAAAAATTTCTATAACCGACATTAAATATTCTTACAAATAAGTTATTAACAAAATATTTCTACTTATTTATCGTGACTTTACATTTAATAAATTCAGAATTATTACGTGCATAATGCGATTGTACATGATTAATGTAATAATTTGTGAATAGAAAATTGTTCACATTAAATCTATCTATTGTCTAAAATTTATATAATGTAATTTCATATCTGTTATCATGACGATTCCGTAAAATCTACTTCATAAATATAGTCCGTAATGGGTAATAATCTGTTGTGCAGGGAAACCCCTATTTATAAAGCAAAGTTTTATAACACATTCTGTACATACTGAAACTTTTTTTTTTTTAACTACAAACAGCAGTATATTCCAGTGCCTCTAATTAATACTCTATTTTCAACAGAAAATTTCTTCTCAGAGTAGAGTATTTTTTACACGGACAAACGCGCTTACTTATTAATCAATGCTTTCCATGCTCTATGCCGTCCAAGTTGAAACTATAAAAGTCAAGTTCCTTATATAGTGAGTGACGTAATTTAATGCAACTTGTGAGAAAGAAATTCAGGGTGGCAATATTTACTGCTTCACCTACTTTATAACGTAACCATTATCAAAAATTGTTTTCTTCTTTCTTAATTATTGAAACCACTTTTTTTTCCATAATCGTTATTATGTAATTTGTGATTTAAACATTTTTTTTTTTATTTTAGTGTAAGCAAACAAATAACTCTTATTGGGGGAATACCACCTTACACATGTTTGATCAAGTTTGATTCGACATGAATCCGCTGAGCGTTCGACCGTTCAAGATATGGCTCCAAGTAACTTCCCACTAAATTGCAGTCAAAGTTAAATGCCTTTTATTTGTTCGCAAGGAACGTTTGTAGTATTTGCGCCTTGTCAGGCAAATCGAACTAGAGGATCAAATTGATCGCAATCGAGTGGTGAAAAAATGGTATTATTGATTGAAACAAAAAAAAAAATTCTGACCCTTTTTGTAACATCGTTATTATAAAAACGACAGCCAAATCGATTTGAAGCAGAATGAGATAAAAAAAATGTGTTCACACGTAACTTAATATTCTGTTCTATATAAATGAATCGTTTCAACATTTCCAATGAATTTATAAATAAATAGAAAAAAAAAAAAA
>JABFQA010002512.1:0-11133 GCA_022817065.1 Probaryconus sp. ZL-2020
TCATTTAATTATTACACATGGAATCAAGAATCCTATTCTTGAATAGCAATCCCATAAACAAATTTAAATTTCTAATATAAAATGATTTATATGAAAGATTCCATATATATATAAAACCTACAAGATAATACGCTTATTTCATTAATTCCTACTTGTAAAACCAAGAGTAAAATCTTCACAAAACCTAGTTGATTTATTCTTACATTAATCCATTAAAAATTCCTAAGAGATATCGGACAAAGATCTTTCCGTCCCAGAATTGACGAGAATTTGATTCTATCTAATTCCTGATCTTGATAATTTCAGATAAACCTATTCTAGATAATTACCTATTAGAGATTTCCATAACTATGGGTTTCTACGAGAATTTTCCCCGATATAACATTTGAGAGTAAGAAAAGTTCTGCAGAAGATGAAGAGATCGGTAAAGAAGGTGAGAGTGTGCGTGTGTGTATGCGTTGTAAATGTATATGTATATGTGTACAAGTTATAACAAAGAAGAGCCGGCAATATGGCATTGTGGGTACATCTCGTCGTGAGGTCGTCAGCCCTCGGGGATGAGCTCTAGAGCTATCACAGATACACGATAACGCATTGCCCGGATCGTCGTATATGCGAAATGTCATCGCATCTCGCAAATTGCTTGTCTGCTGTTTACTCGAACTTTGCGTGGGGTCTCTATTGTTTTACAAAACAAAACAAAATAATAATAAAAAAAAAAAAAAAAAAAAAAAAAAAAAAGAAATCAAGCTGCAGGCCCTTCGAGTAATTAGTGACGATTTCTAAGGCAGGTCAAGGCAGGTGGTGCTATCGCAATAGCTTCCGTTTTAACTTATTCCATTACAGTGACATCCTCCTGAAATCAGAGATTAACAATTTTTTATTTCTTCGTTAAACAGATACTTGTTAAAAAAAATTCTTAAACGACAGATTTAAAAGCTTTTGTTACGACGAAGAAGCGGTCAATGATCCAATTCTAAAGTTCGAAGATGTAGACCAAGTAAGATCTGGTTAACGATAGAAGAGGCTTATAAATTTCAGATTACTAACTTCTTCGTCATATCAATTCTCAATCAAACTATAATTTTGAATAGACTATATGCGCATATATTTACAGTTCATTTACTGTCGAGTAAGGCTTTCGCAAATGAAGCTCGCTGGCAGCAATGCTTTCGCCTTTGACGTAATAATCAGCAGCTTCTCTTCTCCTCGTGCTTGGTTCCCCGTTAGCCACTTTGCCATTTGACACCCCATTGCTGTGTAATTTATTCGCCGCGGCTTTTTTGAAGGACATGTTCGACGCGTAACTCTGCCTGTAGAACTCCTTGAACAGGAAAAAGAACATAACTGCGTGCAGACCAATCCACCAGACGAAGGCCTTGGGGTAGTTGCAATCGATGAAGAGGAGCTGGAACGCGTGGATCATGATAGCTACGAATTGTAACATTTGGAAGGCAGTGAGGTACTTCTTCCACCAGAGGAATGGTTGCACCTTGGGTCCTGCAGCCGCTAGGAGGTAGTACGTGTACATGACGACGTGAACGAACGTGTTGAGCAAACCGAAGAAAGTGGAGTGACCACCTGCAATTTGATCGCTATATTATTATTTAAATTGTTCATTGTTTCAATATGCAATATCGTGGAGTAACAAGATATTAAGATAGAGTATGAATTACGAGAGCAGATTTGAAATGGATAACTAAATTGGTTGAAATGAATACATTTATGTACTGTTGGAAATGAAAAGGTAGATGTGAGTCAGTTGGTCAACTGTTATATGTTGAGGCAGTATTTTTCTTTGAGAAGAAAGATATAGATATCGGCGCAGTAGTATATTTTGTTAACACTGTTTATATTTATGGTCCCGGTTTCTTAATGCGACGTTAATTAATAATACATGTAATGTAAATTAAAATCATCATAAACGTTAAAGATTTGCAAGGAAAAAATTAACAGGTTTTCTTCAATCTTTAACTGATCGCTGCTAATGTACTATTTATTATTCCATTTCTTCTTCTGTTTTTAGAACTTCTCTCTTTTTTTGTTTTTTTTTTTTGCAAGGAAGAGAACAAAGTTTGCTATTAAGGATGTGTTCAAAAGTCCAAGAGAGATATTACTCATTTCTAAATTTTAATTGTATAATTTTTCAATAGCTTGTTATGATTATTTACATTGTAAAATAAAATTTTAGGAATTGCATTTTTGAAAGAAAGAAATTCTTTGAACAATTGTGAGTTTCAAAGGGGGGAAAAAAATGATTTATGCTTTTCGTTTATGTTTGGGTAGAAAATGTAATGGCTAAATTGGCTTTGATATCGAGAAGCTAATGTGACTTTGAATGTCATGCTCCTCATTAGTATACATACCAGGTGTGAATTTAACTCCGAACCATACAGACATTGGCATGCAGCCGTGATGGATGACGTGGAGGGTTGAAACATGATTGTTTTTCTTTCTTAGCACGAAGAATATCTGATATCAAACAATTGCAAATTTTATTATTTATTCATAACAATATTCGTATTTCAAAATAACAAATATTAATAAGACACGATAAACCTTTCTTTTTTTTTTTGGCTCATCGCATAATTCTGATTCAGCACTGAATTTATTATTTGTTTTAACAACTCTGTACATTGTTTTTCTACTCGAGACTTTCTTTATTAATATTTAATAACGTTTGTACTACTTTCATGTTGATTTAATTCCGCGATTATTTTTTAAACTTGGTGCGCGCGTTTGCATTTGCGAATGCAGAGATCAATGCAAATACATTGCGAAATAATTCAGTTGATCGACTTTTGCATCGGAGGGACAATTCATCCGAATGTTATGCGAAGGTAACGCCGTTTGACTTCACTCCTCAAACATTGAAGTATTCTTATAAGAATGTCAGTTGATTTGTTGACCGTTGCTCAAGTCAATACGCGAATGCAAAGAACGTATTCTCTGAATGGCATGCAAAGTTTTTCGAATCCGTTTGCATAGGTCAATACTTTGCAATGTTTTTACCAGAGATCCTATTTTCCAAAATTAATCATTCTTCGTATAGATTTTGTATAAAAGTCTCTTTGCAAATTGAGAAACGGAACTTTGATTTTTATCATTCGAAATTAGATTTATGAGAAACAATTTATGAAAGCAGAAAATGAAATTAATTAAATAATAGACGTAATATATACGTTTATGGAAATAGCCAGGATGATTAATTTCATTGCATTTCGCTAAATAGATGTTATCTCGTATATTGCGCTCTGTGTAAACATAAATTTAATTCGCTATCTATTATGCAAAATCGTTTCATTACTCACCGTATCCATGAACTCCGTAAATTTAGAGAAGTAGTACCACCAGCATGCGTGAACCATCTACGTATTCGCAAAATAAATGATCAATAACTTGTGCATCTTATTGATGCTCAACTGCAAATTAAATATTTCTCCAGCGTGACCACATTTTTTTCTATAAATTCTGCAACGCGCAAAAATAAAAATCCTATAAAGTGCCATTTACTGCATTCATAAAATACGAACTGCGAACAAAATTGCCACGTTGGTGCAATTAAAGATTGCAAATACATTGACGGCGATAAATACAGATTGCTTTCGCACTTGAAATGAAATTTCAAACCAATGGGGAAATATTTAATGCAGTTATTCATCTTCACCGTGCATTTATTCACGATAGTTTTCAGTTTGCATTGGTAATATTGTATACACTGAAATTTTTGCACGGATTTCCTACGAACGAGGAACAAATTTTTTTTGCGTAAAAAAGTAAATTTTGTGGCTGTAACAGAAACAGAGATTTTGTCACTTTTTAGAGAGAGATATTATTATCTCAAACTGAGTCACAGTTTTTGTTTAATATTGCAAAATTAAAGTTTGCAAATTTTCTGTCGTTAATGTTAAAATCTGTTTTTGCAGAGAGCCATGTCGGTATTCCGTTGTAGTTTGTCGTAGCATAAAGAGTATATAGAATTGGAATAATTGGATGTCAGAGAGTCATTTGAATTGTTATGGGTTTGAGAGACTATGTATAATTGCAGGAGGTGTTACGCCATGTTAATTGCATCAGAATACCAGTAGCTATGAGGAAATATGTCGGTGTCAGAGCAGACTTAATGTTGCACGAATATTGACAATTCTTTCTTGCCTTGAAAATAAATGATAAATGACACTCGATCATCGGCATGCATTGCATTTTTGCAAATTTAACAAACGACCCTTTTCATTTCCCATCGGCGGCTCCTTTCTTCATTCATTATCAAAGCGCGATCGATAATAAATGAATAATCAATGATAACCAAGAAATCGATATCAATAATATTGACGTTGGTTTAGTTTAAAGGCAAGATAATTTTCTGAGCGCGAGGCTGATTGAGAAAATCAAACTTCTCGGCGTGAGGAAAGAACCGCTTTCTCTTATTGGAAGCTGTCGGGAGAGTGGTCAGGCCAATAAAATGAAAAAGATCGTTCACTTATTTTTCGAGCTTTTCCGGATCGATGGCACGTTCGATAACGAGCGACGATTTCATGATCGTCAATTATTATGCGTTTTCAGTAGAATATTTACAGTCCGATTACATAATAGAAATTAAAGCAAAGCTATTTTGCAAATGACCAAACGTTATCTCGGTTAGATAATTATTTACATAATTTTATAGAAATGGATGTGTTTACTTGTATAATCAATTTTGTAGCCATGTTAGAATATGTAACTTTATTAAACTTTTTACACTTTCGGTAAGAATTACTTCTTTAGAGAAAGGTTAAAATGAACGTTTATACGTTATTCATGGAGCATTTAACGTCCACACGTTATATTTACAGCACTGAGAAGTAGTATCTTCATTTTTTACCCCGACACAATGGGTTACACACTTTGTATATAAACGTCATTCCTACCTCAGTTAACAGTACATTAACTTAACTTATATTAATTTAAACGACACATATTTACAGCCATCATTATTAACGTAAAAAATAAATAAACAATCTATTTGTCCATTCTCGTCTGTTTATTAATTTTTATTTTAAATTTTATAAATGGAAAAACAAAAAAAAAAATGTTAGTAAGTCATGTAGTTTTAGCAAACTATTTGAGTACAACTTGCAAAATAGGCTTTTGTCTGCAAAACAAGTTCCAGTCTCAGACACCGGGCAATTTCCTCGTAAAGTGTTTTTAGTATGTCGTAGAAAGCATAATGTAGTATTAGAGTAACTGTTGGAATGTTGATTGGATTGGTTAATTATTGAAAATAAGTGTTAATGTTAATTAGGAACCCACCCTTAATACTCGGGGTTGATCACTGTAGTCTACGGGTTGACACCTTAGAGAATACTCGCCCGTCAGCCATCCGGACATTCCAATCTGCAACCACAACCGCCCAAAGGCCATCGACCAATCAGAGTCAATGATAAACCGTGACCATCACCTCTCACCGCACCCCCAACTTATACCGCCAACTTTTACTTTACTCATTTTCCATAAACACCTTTTAAAACCCCTTTTCAATCGCCATTAAAATCCAACCAGCAACATTCATAATCCCATCGTCATACTTTTGGCATCGTATGCAAATTGTATGAAAATGAAAATTCTCTTAGATTCAATACCTTATTTCAACGTTCATATATTATTCAGAACACATTTTATATATTGCACTTGATAATCGATCAGGATGACAGATATGAATCACGAGAAAAACTGGACAACATTAATGTGGTAATTTCTATTTTCATCCGATTGCTTCATTCAGATTCATTCGAAGTAAAACCACTAACAAATTCACGAAGCGTTGATTTAGTTTAGATAGAAATAATAAAAAAAAAAAAGAAACTAATGACAAATGCATTGCTGATTGGATTACGATTATTTCTACCTGTTCAATAAGATTCCATTGCAAATGAAAGAGAATTTGACATCAAATGGGTTACGTCAATTACAACCCATTCGGTGAAATTACGTCTTTCATCCTTATAACCAAAGCTTGTTCAAATTTGATACGAACTTGGTCCCTCTCGTGCGCGGTCGCGCATGCGTAGAAAACCTGAGGATAAAAGCAAAAAGCAAGAAAATTTTGTTTATATTATAAAATGAATTTGTAATCCCAATGATAATCCGGAAGGTCCTAATTCCAGGAGGAAAATATTCGTTGCAGTTAAAGTCGTTTTTCGTTTGGTTCAATCCTGCAAAAGATGTGCAACAATTTGCACTTACCCTGACCGCTGTTGGGCTGTTTGAATAGTCCACGGGTTGACAACGGAAACTATAATGGGTCCACCAACCGCCCATCAGGCACTGTATTTTCAGAAGCAAGATTATCGAATTTTTTTGTTCGACTGTGCTAAAATAACTTATTGCATTCAAGAGCAATTGATTCCATTAACATTTTTCAATATTTTCTTTAGATATATTTACTAAATGATGTTAAGTATAAAGTATGTCAAATTTAATTCTGATATTTGAGAGTTGTTATTTATTTATTTATTTTTGAAATATTTAAATTTGATTGTGGGATAAAAACTGTTCCAAATGTAAAGCGTAATATCTCTAACATTAACGTCATTATCTTGCATTCAATGAGTTTGTTTGGCACGTCCATTTCATGAAAGTGGAAGTAAAGTACGAAAAATACGACTGTAATTAGCTGATTCGTTTTTGACAACAGTTGATTATGAAATGCCGATGCATAGTAATTTACCTCGTAAAACAGCCACGCCGAGAATATCACTTGAAATAAATTATAAGCTATGAGCACATTCTTGAGCTGGAAGGGCTTCCGATTTTCCATGATCTTTGGTCCCAGAACCTTGACCACGTAAACGTAACCGAGACAAATGAACAGCGTTGGAAAGGGTGAACTCATTAGGAACCAGTTTGTTGTCCGTGCGTCTGTGATAAAGATAAAAATTTTTAGGACATTGGAACATTGAACAGCTCAAAATCATCGTCACCTTTTGCACGTCATGTATCGTACGAGAACAAGTTTTTTTATTACGAATAAAATATTTACTTTATTTAGATAATACCACTGCAACTTGTTTCATACAGTTTTTTTTTTTTTTTTTTTTTTTTTTTTCAATCATCGATGGTCGAATCTTAAGAAAGCATTGCTTTAAGTAAATTGCATCAGATAAGAGTGTACAAATGTTTAATTTTTTTTACAATAAATTAGTATGAATATGAGAATTTATATAAGAACGAAAAAATCTGCAATTTTAAGAAATTGTTGATAGGGCT
Organism: Probaryconus sp. ZL-2020; assembly: GCA_022817065.1. NCBI lineage: Eukaryota > Metazoa > Arthropoda > Insecta > Hymenoptera > Scelionidae > Probaryconus > Probaryconus sp. ZL-2020. The sequence goes on from JABFQA010002512.1 coordinate 7,246, forward strand.
TTACTTTATATAATTTGTCCCTGTTTTTAATAATATATACAATTAAAAACAGGGAATATGTAATTTAGTTAAAATTGCAATTTCTTATTGCAGGTCAATTCAAACTTTCACACATTTTTTAGATACGTGATAAATCAATCTCAAATGTATCACCAGAAAAACTTATTTAATGATAACCAGTGTAATATTTCAAGAATATCTTATCCTCTAGAATATCACAATACATTAATAAGTCATAATCCATATTTCAATAAAAATTGTAGATTAATTTGTATTTGTAAGTCTGGAATTAATAACTTCCTTGAAGTCTAACATAATATACTTTTCATACGTGTTCTTCGGATGTCACAAACGCTTCCTCAATTATACACCATAAAGTTTCAACATGACTCCATAAAGCCTTTCGAAACCGACCTTCAATTTTATGTACGTCATTACATTTGATACAAATAAAACAGTTGTGCATTAAACGCTTTCCCAAGAATCACAATAAAAATCAAAACTACATTATACGTAAAACTGTACCATTCTTTTCTGTAAAATTTATCTGCAGGAAAATTGAAAAAAAAAATATATATATGTTTATCATTGAATTTTAATTTAGACAAAACTTCACTTTCCTCTTCGCCAAATATTTTGGCTTGTTGTAGTATAATTGCAGAGTTTTAAATTCATTTCACTAATAAAGCAATTAAAAGCATTGCAACTGGTTAATGACATTATCCATTGGCAAAAAAAGCAGGCACGAAATTGCCACGTCCTGATTAGTAATCAAATACAACTTTTTTGTTCGCAAACTGAGAGTGATTGCAAATAATAATCGAGAGCACGAGCAATCTTCTCTGAAATTACCGCAGAGACTCGATCCCGGATTTTGCTCCAAGAAACATTAAGGAACTTCCAGTTCTGACAAGGACAATTCTGATTTTATATTGCGATGATATGAATACCTGGATGAAGTTTGTAATTCAATTTTTGTTTCAAGCAAAACCGCGTAACAAAAATCACTATAAAAATTGTAAGAAAATAAGAGGAGATACTGAAATTGAACCGACGTGACTTAATTAAGGATGACAACCAGTTTTAACGTTGTTGTTGTTATCATAAGAAGGTGGATATGTGAAGTAGAGTTGAAAAACGCGTAAAAGGAACTTCGCGTCTCATTAAAGCGCATTTGTTGGCCTTGAACCGAGCCAATGAATTAAACCTATGCTTCTTGAGCGTCCTTCAAGCTTCGAGTCAATTAGCATGAATGATTGTTAGGAACACTGTTGCGGGTAAAATATAAAGTGCGACTGGACTCAAACGTCTACAAGAATAAGGGAAGAAACGAACGAACGTCAAATGCAACAACGTCCTGCTCGAGACGTCAAGGATACGCGTATGTATCTTAAATGACTCGATGGACCTTGCTGGTAATACATCACGGACGTCGTGCCATTTTTTAAATGATCCTGACATAATGATTTAAATGCTGTCGCGAATAATGAAATAACAAAAAAAAACTGTTTCTCGAATTGTTCGAAAATGGAATAAATACAAAAAAATGTTGATTAATTTGTGCCGATAAATAAATGTATACGTCGGAAATTGATTTTTAAAGGATTTATACAATTTTCTACAATGTGACTTAAGAAACCAGATGGTTTGATATGTTAAATTCTTTTTATAGATAAAGCTTTCTCTGTCAAAATGAAAATGAACATTGCATTTTTAACGAGACCGTTTTTTTCATAATGATTTATATCGGTACTTCGTATCATTTTTTAAAGAATTACTTATAGGGAATTTCATGTTTATGTAATTGTATTTCAATTATCAAACAGGCAATGCATTTAATTTTTAGTGCTATTTTTAACAGTTCATTTAATTGGGTTATTAAACGTATGGCATAAAACAGAATGGTTCATTCCTTTGTGGAATTAGCTTTCTAAGCATCGATGTTACTTAATAACAAACGTTAAAATTCTCACGTTATTAGTTACATAGATTTACAAAATTTTTATATAAACATTTTCTGCGATTTTATTTCGTTTTAACCCTTGTTCCTCAGTTTTCGAAAACAATCACAAATCTCTTTAATTAATTGTTTAAAAATTTATGGTCATAATTAGTTGCACAATTTTACTTTTTAATGTTTCTTTATATAATACAGTTTGAAATCTACAAAGATCTTGCAGAGTGGATTTAAAGTTACTTAAAACAATTTTTTTTTTTTTGGCATTTAGAAAACAATGAGAGAAAAAATTTTTGCAGCTAAACTTTCTTGTAGCTAAATGCATTTTTTTGCTACACTTAAGTTTCAGGCGGATACTATCAAAGCAACACTTAACATTTTATCACACTCGGTGTTCAACTTTTATTGTATCAAATTACGTTAAGATCTTTTGATAAGTAAATCATGAATCTGTTTGTATACAAATAGATCGAATATAATGATGTAATGTTTATGTAAACCTCTTATGGAAATCCCGTTTATCTTACATAGTAGATTTACGGCGATAGATTTGGACCATAAATAACATTGACATATTAATTCCTTGCACTTTTTATATTTTCATTGATTCTTTTAAATCTTCTGCTATCGAACAATTAATTTTTTTTTTCTGTAGAATAATATTGATGAAATAATGAATTTTTTCCTTTTGATTTAAAAGCATATTTTCTCCAAATACATGGTTTCGCACAACTGATTTAAATAATTTTTTTAAAATTTTTTTATATCATGCAAAAAAATTGCAAAAAGCTTTCGAAATTACGAGAGAGCAAAACAAAAAAGATGAAAAAATGTGAAAGTTGCATTTTGGGCAAAAAATGTCGGAAGAAAGTGACGGAATCGGTTTAAATCCATCTGAATATGAATTTAAAAAAAAAAAGCTTTACATGAGATGGTATCAGCAGAGACATTGTTTTTGAGAAGAATTTAGCTTTGACAATGTTTCAAAGATTTTACGTAATAAGCGATCGATCGTAAGATCCAATTGGAAATAGTAGTCGTACAGTTTTTGAATACAAAATGGCCCATTAATAGTGGACAGATGATACACTCGAATGATTTGTCACGTATTATTGTTAATTGCGGCACTACTGTCACTAATTCACGAATCGTATAACTTTCAACTCAATTTAAAAGTTCGCCTCAAAGTCATTAAACATAATCTACAATTTAAACTTTTCCCTTGTATATTACCCGGTTGTTCTTACCTCAATGCGGACAGACCTAAATATAATGATACATAACGTTAGTTTAGAAATTCACCGTGCCTTAGAATTTCTTATTTAAATTATCATTCCCGGTCAATTATTATTATATAGTTTGTATTCAATTACATTTACATTTAGCAGTCACATTGGATAATTTTGTTTTATAACTCGTAACATGTAACTCTTATTTTATTCAGAGGTAACTATTTTCAAGGTTAAATATAAGTTCAAATAGAAAAATCTACGTGAATTTAACGTTATGTGTAAATTATTTAGAAATGATGTTCGGTAAAGAATTTTTTTATTCAGAGGTATCAAAGTCTATCGAAAATTAACTTTTGATTATTATTTAGAATTGAAAATTTTGCAATTATTAACTTCTATTGTCGTTTTATAATAATGGGATTATTTTCTTAATAAATTTCTTAAAGTTTTATTCTAAAAGACTCACCGGCATGTTTATCCAACATCTCGTGGAACCTGTCCACGTATTGCATTATGATAGACATTGTCTTGGAGGTAAAATTTACAATGCAGTTTGTACTTTTCCAGAATTCGACTCAAACGATTCCCGTTGTGGAACCGGAAACACTCCGGTCTGAAACAAAAAGAAGAAAACATCCGTTAAATATTTTTCATTCTAAAAATGTTTCACAATGTTAACCCTCCTCGTTTACAGGGGAA
>JABFQA010002513.1:0-11132 GCA_022817065.1 Probaryconus sp. ZL-2020
AGTTTCATTTCTCAAATATAATATTTCAGAAATGAAAATTATTTAGTTTGATGATTATGTTTTTCATTTACAGGATTTTTTACAGACTTTAATTTATAATAATTTTAATGAAAAAATTTATCTCATCTAAGTTCATTTAATTAATTAATTTATTTTATTTCTTTGCATGAAGTCATTGGATCACTCCAATAATAAAGATTAGTAATAATCAGACGAACCCTTTATTACTAATTGTAATAAAATCACTACTTCAGAGTTTCTATTTCCAGACTTAAGAAATCTTATTAATGAAACTAATGCTATTAGGTAATTAGTGGAATCAACTTATTGAAACTTTCTTATCTTTTCATTAAACTGAAAATCATTTCACATTACAAATTTATTAAAAAGAATTACATATTATTCATTTCTTTCGATCGTTGATAATTGCCACATCTTTAAATTAATCTAAAACAAAAAACAGAATATTATACATATGACAGTAAAATCCAACTCGACAATTTGAAGATGAAGATACATGTTGAAGACATTTTGTCCGAGGACGAATGCGATGTTGGAGAATCGAAGGACCACGCGTGAAATCGCAAATGCAACGTAATCGCCTGCCACCCACGACGTAGCAAATCATGTCGTCTAATGAAAAAACGCGAAACCGTTTCGTCGAGTCGTGCCACGCCGCTTCTTTTGGAATTTACCACGACCATCCTTGGTTCCCACAGGATACGCTTTCTTCGACGCAATCCAAGCACAATTGCCGAAAACCAATTCAGAGTTGCTTATCTTTGCAATATCGCGTTTTTTGCTAAGGATATAAATCGCATTTGCTTTTTACTTACTAACATAATTTAATACAACCTTTGCAACTATTTGGTACCGTTACTAAATCTTTATCGAAAAGGTAGAACTACAATGCAATAAAATTGTACAACTGGAAAAAGCGTGCAATTTTTATACAAAGTATTTTAATTCAATTGAAATGTTCCGCGAAATAAAAATTCAGGATATACGCATTTTTAAATGTGTAGTATTCTGCATTACGTTAACGCGAAAGATACGATGAGAAATGATAAAGCATTTGTCTGCACAGACCAAAAAACAAAAAGATTTGATATCACAAAAATGTCCAGATATTGTTTCCTTATTGAATTAAGTTTGTCTTCAACAGCAAGAATTGTCTTACAATAACATTGCACACGCGTTTTTTTTCACACGAAAATGCCATTTCGTGTGACCGCAAAATTATTTTGCATTGCGATAATTAACTACTTGCAATAGTATTTATATTACTTGCATTCCATGATGAATCGCGAAATTGAATTTCATGAAAACGCACAGAAAGCATTATCGGGAAAATACGCCCGACTTTCATCCTAGTGAATTGTACCTTCGGAAAAAGGTAACGAGTTACACAAATTATATTGCGCTGCAGCATAAAAAAAATATAAGAAAAGGAAATATTTTTACAGGTTCAAAGTAATATCGTAACTAGGGATTGGTTTGTTTTATCAAAAATCACAAGAATCACAATTTGGGTGCCATTTTCTTCATCGTCAAATTTTCTCCCTTTTGTCCAAGAAAATTTCAGTAGAGTTACGATATGAGCGATATTGTTTTTCTTTGTCGCTCCGTACTAGTTTTTTCTTACGAATTTTCTTGCTACACGAAATGTTATATCAAATCCAAATATCAATTTCCATTGAAAAACATTGTTCTTTCTGTCTACTCGATATGATCAATTTCAATACTTTACCTAACGTTCATGAAATTACTCAAAGGAAAATCATCACCTGATATTATATTTTTTATAAAAACAAACATAGCATCCCTAGTAGAAATTGCAATCAGGTCGAAGGCGTATCATGATGAAGCAACCCTATTACATGTTCAGGATATCATAAAGCATTCATTATAATGCCACTACAAAAATAACGCTCGGACACAATGAACCACTTATAAGGCATGACTGAATAAAAGCAGTTTTATAACAGAGAAAATTAATAAGGGAAACATGAGGCAATAACAATGTTGCATTACCGTGCTGCCCAATGATAGAATGATTATGTCCGTGCTTTACATTTCTGTGGTAACCTTATAAAGCGTGCCTAATACGGAATTCCTTATTATAACCTTATGATGGCCCGATTAAAAAACAATGGGGTTTTTTAATCGGTCCTTTTATCCTGTGGCAATTTAAATGTAACCTGTCAAAAAAATATGTGGCTGTTACGACCTTGATTGTTTAACAGCGAAATTGCCACTTGATTCGTTGGGATAAAGGTTTTTATTAAATGTTGACAAATGTTTTTCTCTTGCGTATAATAATTACTTATTTACGACGCGGAATTCCTTTACACAATATTTGATAAGTATACAAACGTTTGATATGGACGCGAGCTTTCGAAAGTTAATATAAGAAATGAGACTCAGAATATTAATAGTAAATGGTTACCGCTGGGGTACAATAGTGAATTTTGGCATGGGGTGTGCCAGGCGTATGAGCTAACCTTGGGCTGTAGCGTAAACGGTAAAAAAGGTTATTTGGATTTCTTAGAAATTCTTTAGAGATATTTTATATTTTATTTCATAGTTTAATTGTAAGTGTAATTTTTAAGATAATTTTTAATTATCTCAATTTTGTTAATTTCCACGCTGTTACAATATTTAGGTTTATATATCAAAACAAATAATAACAGCTGTTTAAAAAACTACCGGAACCAGATATTCTAACATTATAAATGGTGTACAAATAATGTATCAGTGAACATGGACAAATATTGACATTGGTAAGTTAAACAGGATTTCAAAATAAAGAGATCGTATCAGCTAGCTTTTACTCATGGGACAAATCATTTATAACAATAAATCACATTTGGTTAGCATGTGGTGCAAAGGTGATTATTTCTTTCTTATTTATCTCATGAATTCTTTCCACAAGAAAGACAGCCGCCTCTTTTCATTGTATCTTTAATAAGAGCTCCCCTGTGTCAGCTTATTTTCTAACTTCCGGCCGAAAAGGCCGCGGGGTCTGACTATAACAGGGATGCTTTGTTCCTCCGGGTACACCTGGCACGCGCCAATCCCTCGTATTTCTCATCCTCTACTCTCTTTCTCTTCGTCCTTTACCTCGCACAGAAGCCTACTTTACACCTACACGTCTCCTTTCCCGACAACTTCTTCCTAGCAGCGTATTACATTTACATTAAATTCTGTGAGTTCATTTGCGCGTAGGGTAACGTCTTGGCGCACCAATTTCTTACCTTATCCGAAAGTCAATATTGGTTCTTTTTCTTTGAGAAACGAAGGCACAATCTTCGGGTTCTTTCAAATAGTGTTTAGTCAGTTCCTTACAGAAGTATCGCGGATGAAAGAGCAAGCATGATTCGAAAAAAACAAGTAACTTGCACGAGGCAAGTCACTTGTTACGCGGATAAATATTGGCGAACTGAACTTAAAAAATTACTGCACCTTTCTTACAGAAATATAAAAGTAATGCATATAGTAACGATGTGTAAATCATTGATTAGCTTCAAAATTATTAGAACTGCGCATTCGGTAAGAACATATGAGGTGTAATGTATATGATGAGGTAATGTAAGCCTTGAAAATACATCTGTGTTTCCATGTTTACGACTTTCTTTGCAAATGAACTAAAAATCGTAAGCACTGAGAATGAGTGGTCAAAGAAGTATTCTACGTGGCAACTGATCCTTGTTTAAAAATACTTAACAAAGGCTTATGGTCTATAATAAATAAAACATTACTGCGACTAAAAATGTATTTGTGAAATTTTGTCACACCGAAAATGAAGGATAATGATTCATTGTTCACTTAAGCATTATTCCCAGATAGAACATAAAGATACAGAACGTATAATGTACATATATTATACGTATATTATACATATTAGAGTTAAATATAAGCTAAATGACCATCTATTATACGTATAATATACGTAGTGTTCTATTGGGGTTTCGTTCAGCGGGAGTCAAAGTCCGAAACTTGAAAGCTATAAGTTTTTCTGCTCCATCTTCATCAACGTGTGAAAACACAACTGCAATACCATATGGAGAAGCATCACACTATGAAATCAAAGGATGAACTCCATTGTAACGTATGAGAATTCTATTATATCTAAGAATTTCCTTGACTTTATTCAAAACATTTTCATTAACTTATGTCCATGACCAAACAGATGTCTTATCCAAAAGTCTGTAAAAATTAATGAGACAAAGAAGTACTTGTAATTCGGACTTATTCTTGTGAGATTTTATTTTCAGTGGATGAATATCAAGCAGTTGCTCACTCCTGAAATGTTCTTACCACCTTGGTCTGGAATGTTGCAATCAAATGAAATGAAATACAATGAAATGGTAATGAAATGGAAATACTTGAAATAGCCATATTATCCCATTTCATTTATATTTTATTTATAAAATGAAATACCATGAAATACTATGAAATATTTTAAAATGTCTGAAATACTCGAAATAACAAAAAATATAAAATAATATTTCAATAATTATAATTATAAACTAATTATGATTAAAAAAAATTAAATTTGATAAACACAATAGTTATCATCCTAACATTGAAAATTTATCTTGACTTATTTAAACCCTTAATTTTTTATCGTATACTTTCAACCATTAAAAGTTAACACTCTAATTTTATTGTTAGCACCTAAAACTGAACATGAATACCTAAATTTCATAATAAATACTAAATTCTGAGTGTAATCTCGAAATTCTAGTTTTGGTAATGGTATAATTCCATCTATTCAACTTTGTATTTAATTAATTAAAATTACTCACAAAAATAGTATAATTAAGAACAAAGAGAACTTCAGATTTACTTACAAGCTTTAAGTAGTTGTCTTTCCAAGATAGTAATGTACTAAATAAATATGTAGTACCTTTATCACATTTATAAACTAGAAAACGGAAATCATTCACGAAGCTTACGACTAATAGGAGGAGTTTTATTAACAACCTGTTACAGTATTGCGTTTTTACAAGTATGCGCAAGATAATTACAAAATCTTATACATTTACATGTATTGTACATGTATTGTTGTGTGTATATATTTACAGCTTTATGTAAAGAACAATGCAAAATCATGTCACCGTTACTTTTATAAATGACGTCTCTTATTTTTACAAATTATGTTAATTTAAATTATGAAAATAAATATTCAGTAACTTCACCGTAAATTTCAGAAGTAGTTCTTTTTCAATTCAGCCACAATTAAGATAACTACTTTTTTTTGGTTTAATTCATATAAAGCAAGATTTCTTTTTAATGTCTTTTTTTTAAAGTATTGCTACTAGAAACCTCAATCTCGTAAGTAAAAGTTTGGAAGAAAATAAAAGAAAGTGGATTTTAAAGCTTCAACCAAGTTCCTCTGTTTAATGGTAATAATATTTTTATAACAACATTATTATTAATATTATAATAACAACAATTTACACAGACGATTTGTTTGAGTGGTCGATTTGGTGGCTTGGATGCTCGTTACAGTAAGCAGTGGCAGTCCTGTTCCACATGTGGATGGGTGACCGCTTTACTACAGCTCCCTGACGAATGCTTATTCGATTGTGCAAACAAATGGAAAGAAAGGTCCAGGGAGTATGAAATTACAGTGAAGCAAGTCTATGCAACGTACCATGAGTTATCCTAATGAATCACTTCTAAAACCTAGCATCTTAGCAACTTGCAGAGCGGTTTTCCTCAAACTGTGGTTCCAAATGATGAATTTTCCCTTCTCAATAGGCAAATGGCCTGACGAATGCAGGATGTGAATTGTTGTTGGGAATGGAGATTAATATATTCTGATTGCAAATTAACAAATTCACGTACGTGCTTGAGAGCGACCTATACCGAACAAAGGATACTGCGCTCTTCCCATAGGAACAATTCCTGAAAGACAAAGCAATCTAGAAAACTTTTATTTTCATGCAAAAAATCAATTTAGCGTGCGATTTGCGAGAAACACTAATTAATTTTTAAAGTGTCATAATCAGAAAATGATTGTTAATCAGGTCAATTAATAAATCATTAAAATACCTCATAAGCATATTTATATTCTTTGTGGTATTTGACGTGAAAAGTTTTACATATTAAAAAGTTTGAAAACTCACCTCAACCTCTTACCACATTTTCAGTGCTTAAAGATGATTTATGTCCCGTTATCTGAAAGCACAATTAATATTAATACTCATGGATGCTAACGCTTGAAATTAATTCGTTCGAAGTACAATTTGTCTGTTGAATATAACATTAGTGGATCAATTTAACGCGTAATTTAATCGTTGTGCTCATAAGAATCACTTTTTCACGTGCAGCATTAGGTAGAGACGAAAGGTGTTCTTTTTTGAAGTCTAGGTCAGGAAGAAAAGAAGGAAGGAAGCAAAGAAGGGTCTCTAACCTGAGTCGCGTGCCAGTAGCCATGAATAGACTATCCCTCCTCCTCGGCTCGTCTCGCCCTTGATCCTTCTCGCCCTGTCGAGACCAGCAACCCCCCTCATGCGCCTAGCGGCCAATCCATAAATATCCTAATGGGACTAAACTGTCTCTCTCGCCACCGTTTTTAAGCCAGCGCCATGAATGAGTCTTTGCCTCTTTGCCTTTTGGTAAATTGCTTTTAACACCCTGATGAAACGCGAAAATTCCCTAACTGGTCATACCTTCAAATCACTTTTCCATTCATGCTTATGAAAAATATTGGCCACTGATTATATTCCAACGTGCTATATTTATTCCATTAACCAAATAAAATTTTTTACTGGGGTGAAAAGACTTTGATAATTTTTTGAATAAAAATAAAAAAAAAAAAAAACTGATATTAATCGCTGACATTGCTATCGTAGAATGTTTAAATGTTACAATATCAAATTAAACTATCGACAACGACCAAAGAAAACTTTCTATAACATGTTATATCGTAACACTGTAGATGTTATGTTAGCATGAAATTTTACTAAGGTAATACGTAAGTGTGCTATCTGAACACATCAAATTTTATCTTATTTGTACTCGGTAACACGATATAGTATAATCGAATACTTATACGAGACGTTATAATAAATATTAATGGGGTATAATTATTTTACAATCAATATTACCGAATTTATTAATTCTGAAAGTGGATAACCATCTTCGCCTGATCCTATTAGTAATTATAAATTCTCTTTAGCGGTAAAGTATAAGTTCCGATGTAAAAGCAGTATAGGAAGTAATTTAATGTGAGGTCCATCAAACGGTCGTGGATTTGCAATAGCCTAAAGTACGTTGAAGTTCTTGTTTCGAGGTAACTCGTACGTTTGTTCTTCTACTGCACTCTGCTGTGTTACCGAATTCGATTAAACTTTACCTCGAATGCGGAGCAATAGAGCGAAGCAGAATGAGGCGGAGAAGCAAGAACGAAAAAGAAAACTGGTACGAGACCACGAGTGGACGCGATGGCGGTGAGGAAAGCGAAGGAACACGCCGAAAGTACAACCAAAAGCGATTTTGCCAATATCGAAAGTACCGGCTCTCGTACGATGCCGCCAGTCTTTGGGCTACTACCGCGATGTCTTCTCTGTACGGTTTCTGCCTTTCTTGTATCGATTTAGATTATTTAACTACTTTTCTGTTACGCAGTCACTCCTTTTGATGTTCCATTCTATAATTGAAACCGGAATTTTATAGTTCATTGGAGCGATTTCCGCTTCAACGCATGTCTACGTTTGGAATACGCATCTGAAAATACATTTCCTTCAAATGTGAAATCGATGTATCCATATTTTGCACGTGACGATTTAGAATTCTAAAATATGACTGTTTGAAAAATATTTCTTATTTTGTCCTCTTCTTATTATTATATTTATTCTCACTCATTCCTGTACAGAATTTATAACAATTGCATTCGACTCTATTATTACTATTATTATTACAACAATAAAAAATGATTTCTTGCTTTTATGCCAAACAAGTTGAAAAAAACGTTGATAAAATTTAAAGATCCATTCAATCAATAGTCGAAACGAAAAATTTTGAAATAAAAAATAAATACATTTATAAGGATATTGGTAAAAAGGATATCAGTGGTACGTTAATACCGATCTGTTTAATTTACATGATAAATATGTTACAAAGAATAACACAGTTATATTCCTGCAATTTCAAAGTAAAGAATGGTTCAATGCGCATTCGTTCGATCCACTGCTCATTTACTACAGAGCTTTTATTTATTGAGTTTGATTCAACGAGATATCGCGTTAACAGATTCGATTTCTCGTCTAACGCCGGGACTGGAAACAAATTAAAATTTCGAAATTGAGAAGCTATTAATTACAATGCAATGACCGATCACATTCACGCAGTGAACTCGTCTTTCCAAAGAAACAAAGGCAGAAACCGTTTGTCAGTGCATTTATTAATATCACTATATACCCGGGCTAAGCGTTAATTAGAAAGAGTTGACAGTTTAAAACGTGGTAAAATTGAATTTCATTAATAGTCAATTTCAATGAAAAAGGAAATAATGAAAATGACTTTATTTCCATTGAATGCTATAAAACAAAATACACATTAAATTGTTATTAAATAACGGATGGATACTTAAAGAGAAAAATAATGGGGGAGAAATGAGACAGTGAGGCAGCCCAAATTGAACATATCCTTATTTGATTGTTAATGAGAATACGTTCAATTTGGTGTTGCGTTATAGGGCTCTCTCCTTTAATACATACATATATGTGACACTACAAGTATTTTATTTAAAGAGAACATATTAAAATATGGTTTTTATATCAATTTCATAAAATACAATCTCTTAGCAAATTAATAATTTTTAATTCTTTTTTTATTTTCTACCGCACGGATATACAATTTTAAGATCTAGGGTTTTTCTTAAGAAGCGTGTACTTTATTCTCTATTCGATAATTTATTCAAGCTGGTACTGCAGATCGATAATTTTGGTATTCATGATATGCGCTGTGAGAATTTATTCAACATGGTATATCAGTTTTGCGACTTTGATGTTCATAATGTGTGTGTTTCAAAAATTTCTTTTAATTTTCTCTGCTGGTTGCATTTCTGTCGAGCAATTGGGTAATTCGTTATTTGCTTCTGTTTACCAGATAATTTAGATATAGAAAATTTAGTTACCACACAAATAACTTTAGTTTATTCACGTTGTATAATAGATTTTGTGAATTACTGTTAAAACATGTTGTACAAATTGTTCCATCAATATGTAATTCTGATAAAATGATAGTCATAATCTTCGAACATAATGTAAGATGATGAGATATAAAAGGGAGCATATTTCTATTGATATTTTCCATGCATTTTGACATATAATACTGTAATATGGATATTTAATGATAACCGATATAGAATCTAATGTTATTAATGAAATGCAGCAATATCCCATATTTGCAGACACATGTAGAAATTTGCTGCACATCGGAACATAAATAAACTAGGCAGACAAAGATACATACTAATGGAAAATCGAGATAAATGATTTGTTGATGAAATCGTGTCAGACCAAATTTCGAGCAACTCGGCACGTGTCGGAGTATATCAAAAGCGATCGGTGCGTAACACCGATTGTTCCGGAAGCGTGCTTTCGAACTACTCTATGTGGATTGACACATTGTAATTGAATCATTTGTGCTAGGAAAAAAATTGTTACGTTTAGCTCACAGATATTTTTGTTTAAGCAGTATGTGACAGACTATTAACATATGTGTTTATGTATCTATGAAACGTAAGTGGTGTGTAAGAGAATTAGAGGAACTGTTCCTATAGCAACAATTATTTTAATTTATCTAGCCATTTACGTATTTATTTACTCCAAAAGCACGTTTCCTGATGTAATTGGCAAGTTTTAGAATAATTGATGAACTGAGTACATCTTATTTTTTATAAACGTTTAACTTTTGTAAAGTCTTATCCATTTAAAAAAATAATCTGCTTTCAGTCAGGATAATGTTATGTCACCGTCTTTCAATGTACGGTAAACTAATTCAGAATAAAGGAAAAATAGATGTAGATTACGTTCAGGAGAATCCACGAATTATAAGTGAATTTTCTATGTCAACAAATGATCTTCTGACAGTGATCGGAAAACCCTCTCATGTGATATTTAAGATGATTTTCCATTCACCGTAACCAGATTCTTTTGATGGTAATGAAGTATTTTTTAGGTTGTATTAATCGATAACCAAGAATGTTTCAAATTACCGATAATTCATGGAATGCTTTATAAAACTGTAATTCTAATGGCTAAGTCTGTTACTTTATTTAAGAAGGATCTTCACCATGATTTTCAGCTATCTCATGTGAGCTTGCATGTAAATTTTTATCAAGTTTTGAACGTTTGAGCAGAAATACTTCCCTTGAGAGAAAAATTTCTTAAAATTTATGAATATTAATGTGGACGTATATGTGGCAACATGAATATTTAGACGTAAATAAATTATTTTAAAAATTATGAAGTTAATATTTAGTAATGTTTTTTAAACATATCGAGTGTAACATGTCAAATAAGAATTTTGATATTGCTTTGAGTTTAAACTGTTTACAAAAGTAGAAATCAATTGAAATTTTTAATGCAAAATCCAGTAAAGGATACTATCGTTTTACTATTGATAAATAATGTTCATTATATTTAATAATGGCCTAATAAGGTAAAGTACCCAGTGAAAGTCAAGTTAAGGAATTTGTGTTTCTGTGGAATATGAATAATCATTGATTTGTGAACACCAATTGTAATATCGATTAAACAAAGTTATTTTTCAATGAAAATTTATTGTTTATCTATTGATACCTAATATATCTTTTTTCTGGAAGCACTTACTGTCACCACTATATATAATAATACAAGATATTTTAAAATTGATTTTTAATTGATTAATTCAATGATTATTAATATTATTACTTACTTTTACAAAAAATAACGTCGCTGACTGCTTTTTCACTTTAGAAATACGATTTCTTTCCTTCAACTGCAACTGAACTATACAATAACAAAACGGCCATATTGCATGAACATTTGCACAAACCGTTGTTCATGTTATTTCGGCGGTAATAAAATAACATTTAAATTGGATTTCTCTTTGAAAATTTATAACATTAGGTA
>JABFQA010002514.1:0-11131 GCA_022817065.1 Probaryconus sp. ZL-2020
CGATGCACAAAGTTTTTTTTTTTTTTTTTTTGTTCAACGTTTTGCCGATAAGAGGTCGGTGAGGTTAAATTTTTTGACCTTGCGAACGAGCGAGACGCCGTCAAAGTTCGGATGGGATCGATATCAGCCCGAGCGTCGTGTAATCAGGGCGCCTTGTTTTATTGCCCGATGAGGCTTTCGAAGGGTCGCTGCCACGAGTTACATTTGTTATCTACTAATAACTCGAGATCCCCTACACGTATTTGTAGTTCTTGCTGATGCTCGATATTATCGCATTATTATAATCAGGACGAACGAGATATAGCAAGATTCTTTTGGAATATTGATGCGGAATATTCTTTACATTTATGTTAAACGCGTCAAATTAAATACGTTTCAAGATTTTCAGATTTTGAAAAACCTTGAGAACGTTTCTGTATAAATGAGATCATTTAATGTTAATGAGGAACTTGGTTAGCTATAGGGACAGAATTTATTCATTAACATAAAGTTATTTTTAATAATTGCATATACTGTTTTGCAAAGATAACACTGATGGCATTTGAAAAATTAGTTCACATTGCAAAAAAATGTGATAATCAAACTTTGTTAGCGAATTGAATTTTTGTACGTGTAGTAATTAATGAAAAAATTTCTCGTTTGGATATTAGTGGAATCGTCGGATTAATTGAATAAGCTTATGATTCTGATTTCTATTTTTTGTCTAATATTCAATGAAATGTAATTTAAAAACTGTTACTACTCACAATGGAGTACTAATTTAATAAGTGGATATCTAATAATGCGAAAACTCAGTTTAATTTTTAATTACAACTCATTCGAACATTTGATTATAAAATTACACTGTTTGCCAGCATTGGAAGTTTTTCATTCCCTTTTTATTACTCTTGATCGTAATAGAAATTAAAATTTCAATGTAGTAGTTAATTATCATTGAATTAATTTATATGAAACATGAATAATGACAGTTAAAAAAAAGTAGACTGTCGAGAAGAATGACTGCTTTAGTTACAAAAATATTTTAGTTATCAATGTTTAAATGAAATTGTATTTTATTTATTTTGAAACGAAATACATTTGTACCGCGTTTATTTCCTTAACTTAAAATGGTTAAATACTCGAACAAAATAGCTTTGTTTGGGATTAATATCATGAAAGTTCACAAAAGTTCAGAAAAAACAATAAATCATGAAATCGAACTTTTCTATCCTGATGGATAAGTTTTTTTTTTTTTTTTCTGTTGCGCGTTTTGATTTGACTTTATAATGATTTATTGCTAAAGTTTGAATCGTGACATACCGTATGTTATAAACACCATTTGTCACTATAAAATTGTTAAATGGTATTGAAATATTCCGTTGTAAATTTTTTTACCATTGATTCAATTTGTTAAATCTACGAATACTTTTATATTAATTTTGACACCGTTAGATAACAAAAATTCACAACAAAATTAAAAATAAATGAATTAGATTTTTTTTTTTTCTTATCTTCGTTCAATTCTCAAGTCAAAATTATTTAAAGAACATAATACGTTCTGACGTTCTGACACGACGTCATCATTGGTTTTTATTAACGTTTATGGGACTTTTTTATTACACAATTTCATTTAAAAATAAATAGAGTAAGGTAAAAATAAGTTACCTTTTACACATAATAAATATTCTAAAACAATGGAGCATGTTATTTCGTTTTATGAACGAAATATGCTGAATATTGTGTACATTTGTTTCCAGTAGGTAGCACGAAAATGATATATTTAAAAAATTCATGCTTGTTTGGGAATGTGCGAACGAATAGTAGTCATATTGTTCCAGGGAAAATTGTCGGTTGCGTCTTCGGTGTTTTATGGGCCCTGTGGGGAACCTTTTTGTGCCTGAAGACATGTATAACTGAAATAGCATCGTCCGTTTTAGAAACAGGGTGTTATACGACCAAGAGGTGGAGGCGACGCTTATGATTGCAAAATCAGGGCGCGTAAATGACACCGGAGTAGAACTTTACTTGAATAAACAAGTCGTTATATCAACAAAAAAGTTTTCCTATTTAATGTCAATCAGCTCGAGTTGATTTAAGTGAAATTTTCGGCAGACGAATAATTCATTTAACTCGAGTTTCGAATACACGACGACACTTTACAACACTTTACACTTTTTTATTTCATTAGATATATGAATTTTTCATTTTCGTATCATTAATTTTATCTCATTTCTTTTGCAAAGATAAAAAGTAACAAGTTAAATTATTATCATAGGGGTGAATTTGTTTATTTCTTATTTATTATTAACGTGACACTAATATATTGAGGTTAAATAATTTCAGTTTAGGTCAAGTTAACTGTATTTAATTAATCAACTAGTCTGCGTTTAAAATATCAATTGATTATACACTAGAACGTCAGTTGTAGCTTTCCGGAGATGAGTCGATGGCTGTAAGAAGCGTTACGCTACAGCGACGAGAACGACAAAAAAGTTTGAGTACAAGCTGTGATTAAAATTGAACCTAATATTTTATTATCGTTTAAGGAGAACTTCCTATCGTTTATATTAACTGTACTAGATTGCATAATGGCTTTAGTTGGACAATAAAATTGTTCTGTCTTGTGAAAAATTTTATCATGCAAGAAAAAATCAGATGCTTGATAATTTCAACGGAATTTTGTTTTATATAAAAAAATTCTACGATGTTTTACATATTCCATTTTAAATGGAGCTGAAATTATCAGCAAATAGACCACAGCAAATTCAAAAAAACTACGATTAAAATATTGGGCAAATGAAAGTAGTTTTTTATATTTGCTGTTGAGGTATTGCGAAACTAAAACGTCAAACTAAACATGTACTTTTTGAAATTCTTTATCATCAACGATGATAAAGAAAAAAAATGTTTTGATACAATTAATTATGTAATTACGAAAGTATATTTTTCAATATAAAAAATATAAGATGGAAATGATATCGGGATGATAGATTTAATGGAATAGAATTCTAAATTGTTCTGGTGTACGTCATGTCCCAACGAGCATTCCCAAACGATAAAAAGTAAAATGCATCAGCGGTTTGAGTTAGTTTGGCGAGACTGACTGACACGAAACCGCAATGTGTTTTCGATTCGGACTCTGCTCGCTGAATCGTTGTGGCTTTCGAATTCGCAGCCAGTTTTCCGACAGGCGTATCGTTCCAATCTGCCGAGAAAGGAAGTACTTCGGTACTGCGGCATATCCAAGACGTCGGGGGTGGCTCCGTAACCCATTGAAATTCATGCCGAGCCGTGACTCGCGGGGGCCGACTCAACTGAACTATGGGCAAGCTGTTGCGATCTTCTTTTCTGGGCCGACAAGAGATTGCTCGTAATGCACGTTTTCACTCGGCGCGCTTCATTTTTTTTTTTATTCCTTTTCGCCCCATACCGCTTCTTGTTGGCGACCAACAAATTCTCTCTCCAAATTAGCTATCACAAAGACCCCCCCCTTTTTTTTCCCCTTCAATCTCTACATTTTCATTTCAGTTTATTTTCTCCAAAAGAATTGTAATGGTTTTGTGCTTTTAAATTTCATCCATTTTTATGAGTTCAGTTACTGTTTTCAAACTGAAGAATTCAGTTTGTCTTGAAGTAAAAGAAGAATAAAAAAGTCATTGATTATATTTTTTAAAATTGAGAATAAAAAAAGAATGATCTGCGAAAGTGTTTTGTGTTGATTTTTTTCACACATTTTAGGTAGAATTTGGGGTTCCTTTTTGAAATGGATGAAAAGTTAATGAGGGAGCAATTTAACTAGCTTACAAAACGTGCGAAAAAATCCGTGGCAATTTATCGGAATCACGGTAGCTCCGTCGTTTCATCTTTCTCGACACGCACGAAATCGAGATCAAACAAATCGCACGGTCCAGCGACTTGGTCAACGGTGCAGAAGCGTGGCGCGAGAAAAGAGCCATTTTACAACGTATTATTTCGTTTTGTAAGCCATTGGTCAAGAAAACTATGCACTTTATGTGCGGGATTTATTAACACTACTTCACGTGTTCATTCAATAAAAATTAAGAACGATAATTAAGGACATTATTACAATTATTGTTTGTTATATATATTCGAGTTTATATTCATATCTTTTGTACGTTATTTCTTTTTCTTTTATGATAAAAAAATAATTATTTTTTAACTTATTATTCCAAATGATTTTTCTCCGTACATACGATTTGTTATGGAACTTTAAATACTGATTACGCAAAGAATCTTGGCGAAAGCAGGTCACTCTCACTTTTTGATGATTTTGATTGGAGAACAGGTGTCGTTGCTCGTATCAGTGCGAATATTTTTTTTTTTTTTTTTGCGAAGAACAAAACAAATTGAAGTCGCGACTTTACCTTCCACATTAATATGCATTCTACCGAACTCGTTCACAAAGCTCGTTTTGTTTCGCTAAAAAACAATGGCCTTTCGCAACGCTGTTTTCATCCCAGATGAATAGTATCCCGATGAATGGAATTTTATTGCTATATTAAACGTCAATTCCGTAATGTACAACATTAATTTCAATGCAACTTTTCTGTCGAGTGGCGTTATTCTTAAATGTTTCGTCTTTCAATTAATATTCTTCCGGAAATTAATCAGTCATTCTTTCTCCGTGTAATTGCTTCGAATGTTTCAAATTGTTGCGTCATTATCTTTTATTAGACGTTACAGAAATTCATTTTTCAACTTACAGATGAATCGGTGATGGTTATTTGATTGGATTGGTGGAAAGTTCAAATGTGGTATTTTTTAAAACAAAATTTATAATTACTTAAAAAAAAAAAAAGAAATTACTTTAGGAATGACAAGTCGTTTACATTTTGTTAACGGCGTCCATTATCAGGGATAATTTATTTCAATGCAAAATTACTTGGATGAAACTTGATGATATCTGTAACGAGATTAACAAATTTCGTTGCGATGATAATGGGCCTCCTGATCGGGGTTACAATTCTACGGACTGTTCCGTCTTTCTTTCTAATTACATTATACCCCTTAGCATTCTATGAGTAAAAGCACATCAAGAGAAGGTCTTCGTCAGGAGTTTTTAATTCAATTTATCATTTCCTCGTTAAAAGTCGTCGCATCAACAACAACAAAAGACCCGGTTTAGTTCTCTTATTAATAAAATCTTTGCAAAATTGTTTAAGAATTTTGTTGGCGAAGATTAAAATCTTTTGTTTGAAACTATTAGTGGAAAAAAAGAAAAATGGCCTGCATTATTTACCTCGAGAGAACTCTAGTTTGCGTTATAGATTTTGTAGTCATAACTTTGCAACGTTGCTTTTGCAGTTAATACTAAAATATATTGCGTACCATAATTATGTGTTATTATGCAATTATACAAAATGCTGCTCGGTAAAATTTTGTAGCCAATAAGGGTAATTATGTTCTCGTCATTAAGTGGCCCAAATTTTCAACTGCCTAAGCATCGCTATACAATTCTCTCATTCGCGTACAATCTTCTTCTTTACAAAGCTTTGTGTACATTCAACTCTGTAAATTATAAATTCAAATTCAATATGCATCTTGGCATAAAACACAAAGTGGGACGTCAAATAATAAGCATGTAAATATTTAGCAAATACTAATTTTAATTCGTAATATTATCTGAAATGTTACAAGAAATTTAGTTTTCTTAGTGTTTGATAAAAAAAATTCTTCTTTTTAATTTTAATTTATTTACTTACGATGAAAAAACTTGATTACTTATTTCTTCAGTTTATTGCTAAATTGATTCTTAGATTTCGTAAACTTTTCATTAAAAAAAAAGTTATTGAACATTTATTTTATAATTCTGATTCGAAATGATTAAGGAAAAAAGTACTGCTGCAATTTAAGACTTCATTTTTTTTTTTTTTTTTTTCATTGGTTTTAATTTCTGATGACGGTTTATCGTCGCGAAATGTTTCAGTAACTTTGTTAAAGATTCACGAAAACTATTCATACGCGGGTGTTTGAAAAATATTCTCCAAATGTTCTGCCAGTAACGTTTCAAGTATCCCGGACGTTTTAACTCAGAAATTGCGGAGCTGTAAATACGTTTTGAGTGCGATACGAAAGATTTTATAGAGACGTTCTAAGTGCAAATATTGATGCGGAATAAAATTCCATATAAAAGCTTCCTCGAATAACAAATCAATCTTATTTCCCTGATTCATTATTCATCGATCATTAAAATACTTCTTTCGAATTTTAAAACTAACATTGCCATTAAAATGATTTTTCATTCGTTCTTACCTGAATATTATGTTCGCAATCTTTTTTGCAAATGTTAATGTTTTTCGTAACGCTGAAGAAGAGTTATTTTAAGAAAGCTACGTTATGATTTCTCAATTACAAGTTATAATTAAGAAAAGCTGAAGTTATAATTAAATCTTTCAACTGTCGACTGGGCCCAAAAGCATGTTACGTAAAAAAAAAAACAAAACTGCAACCAGTAATCACCGAATTTTCTTCGCCATCTTTCAAACCTTTCATCCCATTTATCATTCCCTTTGAACTACTTCAACAACTAAACCTTATGCTTTACCAACGATAAAATGTAACCTTGTAACAACATCGAAACTCGTTCTCAGCTCTACCAATAATATCTCCCTCACTAACAAGAAAGGTTTACCAGGTGTACCTTACTGATTTTTGATGAAACTTAAGTATGCTGTAAAGAAGCGGTATGTGAGAGCAAAAACATTTTTGCGAAACCGTTCAACAATTGAAAAGAGATTGCAGTGGAAAAGTGTTCCAGTAAATGATTTGTTTAAAAAAATGCAAATGGATCGTTTTTAGAAACGAGAACACATTTAATTCAATTACATTTAAGTGGTGCAACTGTATTATTCTAATATAATGATGAAATATCACGGTTCATAAATTTCTGTATCTTTTTCATGCGAAACATCGTTTGTATAAATAATGAGCATTTCGTTTATACATTACTAATTTCGCATCGACAATCATGTCAATTCAATGTATTGACATAATATTAATGAACATATCATTATTATTGAACATTAATTAGTGAAAATAAAAGTATTAACGGTTGTTAAGTTGGCAGAAGATTCGCAAGCAGAAGATTAAAAAATTATTAATTTAAAAATTGAGAATACTAAATTGTATATCGATAAAACTTTTTTGGGTATTTTCTCAAGTTTTCTCAATACAAATTTGTGGTTTCTCAATTTTTAAATTCATAATTTTCGAATCTTCCGCTGGCGAATCTTCTGCCAACTTAAACATCATTATTTTTTAAAGGAAAAATATCGTATTATTCCAGATCATCATTTGCAGATAATGTTGTATTAAACTACGAACGTTATATAAAAATACAGAATCCATTACGGTTAGATTAAACAGGTACAGAGACACACGTTTGATAGTTTGCTCTGATTAGTAGATTATTCGGAGCGATTTGTTGGAATCATAGCTGAACCTGGCGCCTTGCTTCACTTATAGGCACCGTCAAATATTAACAAACCGTGTGTGTACAAAGTTGTGCAGATTCGGGATTCACTCTGGCGAATATGCCTTATCGAGGGTGCGTTATTGTTAGTGCACTATACTCAAATAGGCATGCATTGTCCCTACTTTGACTATAAATGGATAGTTCGTTGATTATGCGAAGCACAATCCATAGATATTATTTCTCTCGAATTAAGCTTTTGAGTCGGTTCTCATTCGCCATTGCAATATTATTGAGGTGCACGTGCACTGTTGCATGACAGAAAATATTGCTTTGTGCCGAGATCATCTTAAATATCATTATCAATTAACTCAACGAAATACAATGACTGGAAAATTACTGAAAACTTCTCTTTTTTTTCTCTCTCTCTCTCTCTTTTATCCAGACGTTCAATTGTAACTTTGAAAACTAATTCTTGAAGAATGTCTTTGATAAGAAATAAAGAAATTTTAATTGAGCAATGATTCTGATGTCAGTGTGTCTGTTGAAAAAAGTTTTATGATCGTTACTTGGTTCTCCTATTCTTAACCCCCGTGTGACACTTGCTCGTCAACTATCAGTTTGTGGTCGAACAGTGTAGATATGCTGCTTGGTACGGTTGAATGGGTTGTAATGGATCTCACAGCAAGGCAGATCAAACGTATCGACCACAACTTTGTGGCTTTCGAGCTTCGTTTTGTCTGGTACGGACCAACCCTCGTCTATCCACTAGATGTAAAAAGCCTCTAAACCGTTCGTTTACGAGCCACTCAATCATTTTACTAGTGATTCCAACGCCGCTTACCAAATTATTGCAGACCGCCATCCACTTTAAGGCTTTCCAAAGAAAAATTCACGAGTCGAATAAAAAAGTTATCTCAAGTTGATTACTCGCAAATAAAGAAATTACCACTCGAAGATTTTCAAATAAGTTTTAATGATTGCAAATAGTAAAAAAAAAAAAAAAGACTTTCTTGCTGTAATATTTAAATCAAATTTATGTTCACAGGGAAAATCAGATTTATATTAATGGAAAGAACTTTTAAACTTTCTTTTTACTTCAATGTAAGATAAAATTGTAAATAAGAAAGTTTTATTACTGGATTCACGTGGTGTTAAATTACTACAATTAACAAAAATATTACTTTTGAAGAATTCATGAAAAATTGAGAATGCCTTTGTGACATGAATTCTTCTTTGATGAATTATCTGCAGGTGTTCGTATCTTATTTGTTACTTTATGTTTTCGATTATGTCTGACTATAATATTGTGAACGAATCAAACCGTTTTTGATACGATAGAGATAGTGGCTTTGAAAGTTATAATCGATATTTGATGCACCAGTTCTACTCGGTTTTGGCTCTTTTCACAAAAGTAGTTATCTACCATTTGTAAAATCTTTTTGAACGTGTATTAAGAATATTCTGCATTACCGTGCAAGCGTTGGATAACTCTCTATCAATATTTAGAGAGCAGCCTGAGGCACTTGAATAATCCCTTCAAAGCTTCCTGTCTATGCTCTGAATCTCTTCCAAAGCTTTGTACAGTGTTCGATAAGTGTGAATTGCATTTTTAGATGAATGCTACCTTGAGATGTGATTTTTTGTATAAAACAAACAAGAAACCTGTACGTGATAAACAATTAAACTTATCATTATTCTGTACTTCCTGCTTTTACTATTCATTAAGGTAGTATCTCCGAGATAGTCATATTCAAAATTTAGGAACAATCTAAAACAGAAGTTTTAATTAAATTTAATTAAAAATTATGTAAATGTATCGATAAGATCACTATGCGATTTTACTATCAAATTTTATTGGATTAATTGTGAAAAAATGGAATCGTGTTTGCTGAATTTTTAAAGCTGACTGTACTTTTCGACCAATCAGATATCAACTTTCCTTTGGATCCAACGTTTATTAATTTTTTATTTAAGATTTAAGCAGACGATATGTTTTAAATTTTAGTATGTTTTATATTATATTATTCACAGTATAACATATCAGTTTTTCAGAAACATCTGATATTTAGTTTTCTTATTATAATGAAATAACTATAGTTATATTATATTTGTTACTGAAAATAAAAATGTTGTTGAAATTAAAAATGAATAAAAAAGGAGAATTTTTGTTTTGTATTTATGTATAAATTGTTGGATAAGAAATTATGAAAAGAGAAAACTTGGATAAGTCTCCTTGTGCAATTTGACTGAAAACCATCGGGTCAAGTGCGCGAAGAATCACAAAGGCCTTTTTACTTGAGCCGAAAAATCTCACAATTCAAAGGCTCGAAGCTAAGTTGCGTGTGTTTATACCTTAATGCTTCCGTAAGCATACTTTGACGAAAACGAGCAAATATATAGAATCAAATTAAGATGCAACTTTTTCAAAAAAATTTTACGACTCATACATTATCTTACGTTACATGAAATTCATGTCAAAGGCAACATAAATAACTTTTTGTAATTTATTTCACAACAAATTCTTTTAAATTTATAAAGAAAACGTCCGTCTTTTTATTAACCAAGACACATTTTTGTAAATTAACATTAATTTAGCAAACAAAAAAATTGCATAATGTTTTTCGAGGTACGTTTATTTTTTGCACGCACAACTTATTTCTCAGCGAAATAATCTGTAATTATGTACAGCTAGAGCTGACCAATTTGCATTAATGATCATTTATGAACGAACATTAGTGACAGTTAATGAATTATTTTTGCAACTTCTGAAAAGCAAAGTGCGAGTCATTTCAACCACATTATTCTTAATAACAGATGGACTGGACAGAGACATTTTCGCACGCATTTAAAACTGAACATGTTGCTGAAAGAATTAATAGCACATAAATCTTCAAAAAACATTATTTCGTTTGAAAGATATTTATTTTTGCATAATTCCAATGCATTGTGCTCTGAAAACGAACGGCTTCAATTTTAATTAAAATTCATTATTGATGACCTTTAGAAATACACCAATTTTCTTCTACCTTATAATCTATCGTTTAAATATTGCAAATTAGTAATCTGTAATTGCCTTAAAAAACATGTTTTAAGTTATTCCACATAGAAAAAATAGAAGCCACTATATTTTTTTAGTAAAGTGCAAATCAAAAATGAATATTAAAATCGCAATAACAGCCAAAGCTTTAACGTACATTTTTTATCAAACACATATTAAAGCTGATAATTTTTCTCGATGTACTCTCAAAAATCGCCGGCCAAGCAATATTGAAAATATATGAGTGGTTTGTTCTCACACATACACGCACATATACACGCACACGTATATACTGAAGACCACACAATCGGCCACATTCACTGAGAGCAACATGTTCCAGTGAATTGGCTTAGATCCAATAGTGTAGTCACGTTTTCTCGATCAGCTTAGATAATATATATCGTGTATATCTTCTTATAACAATATGTATATATCAAATATCCAACTTATCCTATCAATAAACTAACGTTCAAAATTGTATAATGTAATATATTATGTTGCGAATCTGCAATAATGGTGTCCATTTTTTACTCGAACAGATACGTATTGTTTCAAACTCAAACAGAATATTTCTTTCTTGACTGAAATTCATTTCGGTCATATTTTATATTTCGAAATAAAGATACAAGTTTTTCGAAACATTTTTTTTTAATAAACAAAAAAGTTATTAACAAGTGTGA
>JABFQA010002515.1:0-11129 GCA_022817065.1 Probaryconus sp. ZL-2020
AAACTTTTTCAGACCTTTTCAGATAAATTTATATGTACAAGGAAATAAAATAAGATTTTTTTATGGTCATAAAATTTATGAAAATTGGCCATAAAAAAGAAGAATGAAAAGAAATAATCTTTAATTTTTCTAGGCAGGTATTAAAATCCTTACAGGTGACATTATTTATGGTTATGTCATATTTAATCGCTATTGACTGAGGCAAAGAATAAAGTGATTATCATCATAAATTACATTTTAAAAAATGTAGAATTTTAATAATGAACAAAGAAAGATAAAAGGAATGGAAGAAATAAATCCATATATTTATTAATCACGACCATAAATCTACCATTTAATAACTCGTTTTGCATATTCGCAAGATCAAAGAAGCGACGATGAATTCGCATGATATAGTATTGCCTAATTAACTCATTCGGATTGGTAGAAAAAACAAGAAGAGAAAGAAGAAGTGAAGTTGCAGATGTTAATTGGTGTTGTGATAAATAATTGCTCGATGACATTTCTGTCGCGTCATGGTGGTATCGACTCTACTATATATTACCGAGCCTTCATAATTTCTCTCTTTCTTCCATTCTTTCTATGTTGTAATTAAGTTTCAATCCCACCGCCACTTTATAAATATACACCTAACTTTCTTATCTCTTTTATATTCGATGAGCCCCTCTTATTTATCTAAATTTATCAAGTTTATAAAATAAATTTTAATATAATAAAAATCTTTTAAAAAATTATAATTTACATTGTAAATTTTGTACAATGCACGTTGTAATTTTTAGTATTTTCAATTACACTATTTATTTATACTCAGCCTATTATAATACGTATGTGCAAAAGTGCAAAGTTGGATTTCATGTGGTTCATGTAGATTTCATGTAGATAATAAAAATTACCAATACTGATTGTAAATTCAGTGCATAAAATATGAGATAAAAAACTTTACTAACACTGATAGTAAAATTTTCTATCTCATATTATATGCACTGAGTGTGCAAACAGTGTTGCTACTTTTTATTATCTGATTTTATTTTAGATTCTAATACTTTCGTATAGTAATTGTACAACCTTATATATGTGATATAATAAATTATATTTCATCTTAAATATTTCATGACTTAAACGACCGACAATTGAATAATCTTATGTGTGATAATGATGACGATAATGTAAAGTAGTTGTTTTGTTAAATAATTTGAAACATCAGTGGGGTTAACATTCTACTTGGAAACACATCCCATAACTATCCCGGTGTTGCGAGACCTATAGACCATGTACAACATTTTACTTAGTCGGTTTCCGACAGTTACATGAGCGTACCTCGTAATATACATTTCAACGAATACATTTGTAATTGCAACTAATTTCAGTTCTCTATTTTTAATTTTCCCTTTTTTCCAGTAATATTTATTTCCCTTAGCATGTGCAAGAAAACTTACGCAAAAAGTATATTGCACAGTTTATGACCTTAATTTATACGTATTAAATGTTGTTGTTCACAAAAATTCTTGAATCTGAGAATACACTTAACAGCCAATTAAATAATAATTGTTTTCTGACAACTGATAATTTTTATAGAAAAGACCATTCATAAACTACATCACATTTATTTGTCCTTTTTAAACCAGTAATTTAATAAATAATTCCATAATAATAAATATCCTTACATAATACATATATTATACGTATATTAGATGAATTTTAGATGGATTTAATTTTGTTTTCTGTTAGGGTTCGAACTATTTAGATGAAAATAAAGTTCAATGAGCAACTTTTGATCGGAACTGTATCTCAAAGTGGACAAAAATTCTGAATGTAAAAATAATCTTAGAACCAGCGTGGCCAGGACCGCGTTAAATCGGTTTTTTTTTTATTTTTTTATTTTTTTTTTTTTTATTTATTTGCATCATAAAAGAAAAGCAGCAGAAGCAACTGCAGACTCTTCAGTTGAGCCTTCGTTGGGCTTAGTCTTCTCAATATCATATTAAATATATGTAGCAATATAGTAAGCACAATACTGCGTATAATTTAAACGCACTTATTTTTGGGTCGCATATTAAATTGAAAGGACTTTGTATGTTTTTCGACGCAAATGGCGTTCGAGATAAGGCGGTAAAATTTTCAGCAATAAAAAATTGATTGGCCGATCACTGGATGGTATTTTGCTTTTCGTAATGGTATAATATCGCGGCGACTATCGCAATTCCATTGGGACGTTAATTATCCCCCATTAATGCAAGGAATTGCTCGTATTTCATCGAGTTAACGTCGATCGCGTCGTAAAATCAAGTGTATGCGGCGAGAAGGTCCCCGAAGGTCGAGATTATAATACATTTATCGGCATTAAAATTCTACTTATCCAAGCTTTAAGGTCGCTTTCGGCACGTTGCAAAATCAAGCGCGAGCTCTGCTGAATCTTAGTTTCCATTACAGTTTTCTTTTTACGAAACCGCGGAGTAGGGATGGCCGATATTTCAATGCGTTTATTTATCAGAATAAAACATTCATTACTAAACTTTTTTTGTTTCAATTATTTTATTACTGATATGTACTTGGATTATATTTAAAATGATTATAAAATATGTTTACACTCAGAAAATGATTTTGCAGCAAATGTTATGTATATTGCATACATTACAATATATATTGTAAGCACTGCAACATGATATCGTAAAATAATGAAGATGTAATTTGCTAATTAATGGATATATTGCAGTTAAGATTTATTAAGATATTTTGCAAATGTTGCAACATATATTGCAGTAGATGCTTCAATTTTATGAAGTGAGGCTGCGCTTAGAATTAAAAATGGCTATTTTTACGAACTTATTTGCAAACGACTTATTTGAAAAATTTAATATTTTACATTGTTTCAAATTCCAATTAAAATAAATGAAGATTCGAAATCGATTTATTAAAAACCGTATGATCAATCGTTAAACGCCATCGATCCCTATTTGCAAATGTTCTCGCAACAATTATCAACATTCATAAAAGATTATAATGTTTCTTCTCTCGGTTGATATTTAATCGCGCGCTCTCCGGCCTGAGACTCGTTCCATCAATCATTATAAACAAGGTTTACGACTTTGACATACATTATTAAGACGATTGATTGAACATTCAGAAAAAGGAAAACATTTATCTCTCTCCTTCTCGTTCGGCCAAAGTTTATCGATCGAAATATAATCTTTAACCGAGTGATGGAGGTGAGTACTGCATAATAGTCACGCAAACACGTATTATTCATTACTTCACCCCAGCGATATATTTTTCAGCCTCGACGGATAATGAAATAAGCGCGACAATATATTGCCCGCGATAATGCATCCATCACTACTGCGCTGCTGCTCCTGCCTTGCCTACTCGCTCGTATCTTTCACGAGAAGTCATTAAACATTTCAGAAGAGTTATGTTGTAAAGAAATTCTCAAGTACGACTCTCTCTCTCTCTCTCTTTCTCTTTATACACGCCCAAAGAAGCGGTGAGAGGGGGCTGTGGAAGGTAAATGTATGGAAATTGTCGGGAGAATTAATAAGGAGGAAGAAAGAAAGAAACGTGGTGAGAGGATTGGCAATAAAGATGCTATAGTTCACAGAGACAAGTGTTCGTTGACACTTTTCGCGATATTTACTTCATTTGGGACAAAAATTATTTTTCATACCTCGGGCAGCGGACAAATGCGGAACTAACTACTCCCTAGGGAGGGAAATTTCATTTTCCACTTTCGTCCAATGCCAATGGACGGAATCAAAATTCGCTCTCGTAAGAAATTGAAAGTTTTCTGCCCTTGTTACACAATATACTATTCTTCAGTTGTTAAGAAATTTAATGACAAAGAAAAGGCTTATAATTTAATGACCCCGAATTAAAGACATCTCATCTGTATTTTTCATCAACTGCAAGATAAAAAATTTATATCTTTATAATCACTCTACATTTTATTGTCACCTTGAACCAAAAATGAAAGTCATAAACGAATAAAAAAAAAATTAATAAAAACGTGGAAAAAAAAACATAAGATAAATATTCACCAAAGATATTTTATGTTCGCCGGCCTATAAAATTAAAACATATAATTGACATAACAATATCTCAAGAATTTTAACATGTTTTATGAACTCCTCAAATACAGTTACAAACACGATTTTATATTAAAAAAGAAAAAGGTTGTCATCGAACTGACGCAATTGCGTTAAATTATACAAGAAATCTTGATTGTAAATTTTCCCATTCAGTGATTCTGTAATTTAAAAAAACTTACTTTAATATGATTCAGTTTAATTTAACACTGTACATTTAAATTTTTTCAAAGAATAAAATCATTGCATTGACATTAGAAGAATTTATTTTTTTTTTTTTTAATTATGTCATTCATTTCCAATGTTGCTTTTTATACATTTATCGTTTATTTCATGGTATCTTTGAAATGCTCGAAGTTTATTTGATTGTATTTACATACAGCTCATATAACGTCTTTAGCTAACGAATAATAAATTTACCGAAAATTATCATACTAAATTATGAAAAGCCGATGACCGTAATTTTCAGTACTTACTTTAACATTTATCTCTCTTTTTTTCTGGAAGCGTGAAATTTCGCTTTATTGTTTCATGCACGTTAAAATGATATTAAAATGTTGAATTATCTCGCGCCTTGCATTTATTATAGTTGCATTTACTGTTATAGTTATAAGCTTAAAGACCGTAACAAAATGGAATTAATTTTATAGGTACATACGTGTAGCGCATTACATACGTGTAGGTATTAACGATTAAGTGTTCATAATAGTTTTCACGCAGGAAGAAAACAATTATTTCACTATAATCCGGGCATAGATGGAAAAAAGCAGGAAATTCTTTAAGTTGATTTGTTGCTGACTTATTACTAGATTTAGTGTCATTTTAATTATATTGGATTTCAATTGTTATTTTTGACAAATCAAAACGTAGTGAAAAGCTATGATTACGGGAGAACATTTTTCGCTATACATTTTTAATATTTACAATGAATTAAATCTTTGCAGCCAACATTGTGTTAACCCTTCGTACTTGAACTGGGTGGTTTTTTGGGATTCGTATTTTAACTATTTAATTATTAAATTGAGTGCTCGGATGTTAAAACTCGCTGAGTGCTTGACGCTACTTCTCTTGCGCATCGAAACGCAGCTGAAAAATCGTGCGCGAGCATAATTTTCCAGCGATACTTTTTGCTAATGTTTTTTTTTTCTATTTTTTTTGTTGCTGAGCGGAAGAACCTGCTATTTCAAAATTTCTAACAAAACGCTGCTGTTATAAATTTTAAAATGACAGATTTATGTTTCAAAATTTGAAATAGTTGATTGTTCTTAGAACATTTAAAATAGCAGGTTCTTCCACTTAGCCATCGAAATGTTACATGGCAGCACATGTAAATGGCTCTGCCATCTGAAACAAAAGTATTTCTTCAAAAAAAACTTTAAAAAGTAGTCAAGCATATGTCTAAAAATTTAATGAATATATATAATATATAAATAAAAAATTATTACAGGTTGTAAATAATTATATATTAACCTACAATTAAATGAAATGAAAATTGTATAACAAAATAAATAACCATGAAGTGACAATATTGAAATTGAATAACTATCACTAGTTTATGAATTAAGTTTGTTACACGTTTATGAAGAATGCATAACATGTCAAATATATTACGTAGCATAAATATCTGCATTTTCCGAACACGGAGCAAGTATAGTATACTTAACATCGACGCTTCGAGGCATCGAGGTCACCTCGTAAAGAATGAAATGTATTGCGTATGTCGGTACTCTGGCCACCACGTTGACATTTTGTGTAAGCGCGCAATATAATTACCGGCTATAACCGTAAATAAGGTAATTTGCATATATTTTATATAATGAAGATATTTTATGTTCAACGCGAAGCCAGTGTTTTATATGCGGCGAAGAAAAAAATAGCTTCGGAATCACTCGACTTGTTTCACAACAAAACGAACAACTCAAAGGAGCCGTGAACTATTTTATGCCTTGAATGAAAAAAAGAAAGATAAAAACATTTCTTATTTTTCATAAGACACCAGGATATTATCAACAATCGTTGCATTCTAATGCACAAATAACTGTCCATTATTAATGTGGTTCATTGGTTTGTAAATTTTTTAGTTTCTGTTGAAGGTTTATGTTAAAACATTTAACGTTAAGTATCGTTGAAAGATCAAATAAATATTTGAAATTCGTCTGAAACGGTGAAAAAACGATCTGTTAACACATTTTTTATATTTCAACGTTTTTTTTTTTATGAAAATGTGCGTAAATTATGTGACATGATTAAAAAAATATAAAAGATGACAATGACAAGTTCAAACTCTTAATTTGCCGCCAAATTTTACTTTTTCTTAATTTTATGTAATTGCAGAATAGTTGTACCGAAACTTTTTAGATATTAGAAATTGAAAATTTAAATCCCAATAAACATCATACGTTAGTGTTTAGCAGAGCATAGGAAAAAGTTTGCAAAACATCAGTTTAGTATGAAAAATGTGACATGAAATATATATTACTTCAATCATGTGATACATGACTGATGGTAGAGGGAAAGGTTTAAAATAGTATACATTGAAGCTATTGACCGCAAAGTCGAGACTCACCGGAAATTAATGAATTTTTGCTGACACGTCATGATACAGTAGTTGTATTGAATAAGATTTGAACTAACAGACATTTTTTAATTTCGCCGAACAGTTTAATTCAACCATGATTTCCGTTTTCTTTCAGTTTTTTTTATGATTTATTTTCTTTTTTCTTGCCGCAACAAGAAATGCCTCGTCATTGTTACCTGGAACGAAATGTATCAATTGTTGTATGCTTTCAAATTTTACCATTCAAGGATATTAACAGGCTGTAGAGTAGAACAACAACAAAATTTGAGTATCTCTTTTTCATTAACCCACATTATTTGAAATTTTTATCAAATGCACTAAAAAAAAGTTTATCGATCAATAAAGAAAAGTTTATTTACAGTTTTTCGATCTGATGACTATTTTGCGAGATAACCCCAGTTCCCAGTTTTTTGGCGAATACAGCGCCATCTATCAACTTTCGAAAAAATGTCCCGAATAAAAGTTACTTTTTTTTCATGAGGAATCCAAATCTACAACAAAAAATTGGGGGTTCCCATTTAAGATTTTTAAGTTGACTTCCTTCCTCACTACCCCGTGGATCTGGGGAGTAATTCAATTTGTCAGAATCCAATGTCCCCCGAAAAACTATAATGTTTTGATTCGGCATACTTTTCGCTACGTTGCATTGTTTTCGAGTTATTCATGAACGTAATGTAAAATGGGACAGTATTTCAGCTATTTCAAAATATCCCTAGTAAATTTTGAAACCGGGCTGAAGTATGGTCCTGACCGGGCAACCACACTTCTTGTTCGGGGCCAAGGCAGGCAGCCCGACCTGGCCCTGTATATGGGTGTAACGCCGGGTATATATGTGGCCCTGACCGGGAAACCTGGCCGGGTTTCCCGGCCATTGCCTGAAGCGAACCATGAAATAAAAAAATTTCATTAATAAATTTATAATTATTTATTACAATTTAAATCTAATCTTAATTAATTAATTAATTTTACAATTTAATCTTATACTCATTTTAAAGAACGCAATTTTTTCTGAAAACGCATAAAATATTTATTTATCGCAATGGGGTTTGAACTCTCGCCTCGCAAGTGAAACGCGTCACACATTACCACTAGGCCAATTAGACTTGGCTGACAGACAAGCAAATGAACGCATAGCAGTTCATCATACCTGCCGTGGCCCGCCTGCTCGGGTCCTGTCGTGGAAACCATTGAATATCCAAGTCTGCTTGTAATGTGGCAACCCGATTTCCGCCTGCCCGGGTCCTGACGTGGAAACCATTGAATATCCACGTTTGTTTGCAATATGGCAACCCGATTTCCGCCTGCCCGGGTCCTGACGTGGAAACCATTGAATATCCAAGTCTGTTTGTAATGTGGCAACCCGATTTCCGCCTGTCCGGGTCCTAACCTGTATACCATGGAGTAAATGTTGTATAAGATTACCCGAACAGGGGCCAGTGTGGTCCCAACCGGGTGTCCTACAATCGGGAATGCCATGCGAACGCCATGCCAGGGCCCGGTTTGAAACCGGGAAAACCCGGTTTCATTTTTACTAGGGTGCTACTTCCTCACTGATCCGTCTCGCACATCTCCAGATGGCCAACGTCTCAGCTTGGGTAACAGTTACATTCCTCTTCGTTGCCCAGAATTTGTTGATTCCACTTCGCCGGTTATAGTATCCCATGCCAAGTGTATCTCGGTATTATCATTAAGCTGATCCTGTACCTTTTGTCAAAGTGAAAGACCTTCACAACATCGTCCAGTCTCCTTTTGTCAAAAGGTTCATCCAGTCAGAGCGGGTGTATCCACCCTTTTCCTTCCATTTGTCTCCTGAAAATAGTCTGTGAGCCGTTTTAGCCGCTACTCCCTTGATAATGATGTCAAATGGTAGTATCCCTGTCAGTACTCCGAGAGCCATGGTCGGGGCTGTCTTCATGGCGCTGGTTGCCAGTCTGAGGGCCATGCCCCTCAACCTTTCTAGTTTCGTTTTTATGCCCTTCCGCTTAGTGGCTTTCCACCAAACCACGGAGCCGTAAATGATCCTTGGTATCAGCACTGCCTTAATTATCCATAGTATAGTAATTGGTTTAAGGCCCCATTTTGATCCCATGGCACGTCTACATAGCCACAAAGCGGCTTGGAATTTGCCGTAGATATCCTCAATGTGTTTCCCAAAATTCAGTTTGTTGTTTAATGTAACCCCGAGGTACTTCACCTCTGTCTTCGGTTTTAACAGAGTGACCGGGGGTACCTCTTTGGTTTTATATCTTCTCGTGAAAATTATAGAGTCCGTTTTTTACGCATTAACCGTCAATCCCGTCCTGTTGCATCATTTTTCGACTATTTTCATAGCCTCCTGCATCCGATCTTTGAGGGGTTCAATAAATGGTCCCCTCACCATTACGAAAATGTCATCTGCGTATCCAACAACGCCGAAGCCATTCCTTTCCAGTTCAACCAATAAGCTGTCCACCACCAGAAGCCAAAGCAGCGGTGACAGCATCCCTCCCTGTGGACAGCCTCTGTTTGCCATCATCTTAATCCTCACTCTACCTCTCTCGGCTATGACGACACTTTTCGTCAGCATGTTCCACACCCACTTATCCACGGTGGGGTGTACACCCATCCTTCTAGCCTCCGCACATATAATGTCCGGTTTTGTGTTATTGAAGGCTCCCTCAATGTCTAGGAGAACCCCCATAAGGTTCCCCAAGGAGAACCCAAGATTCTTGGATTAGTGATAATCCTATCTGCACCCCTGTAAGGCGTTTTGCCGCAATAGCAGACGCCTCTTTACAGTGATACACGTTGATCTGTGAGACTTCGAGTCGGGGTTGTGCCATTACACAGCATCATCCTCGACTACCATCTCTGCCGCCGTAGCCGCCTGAGCGTCCACTTATTTTCCGTGCTCCTGTGGCCCCCCTGTTCTGACCGTAATTCTGCCTATTACAAAATAGGGCTTGTATTCGATAGCCGCGAGTGTCGTCAGGTGAGATTCGGGTATTCCCAAAATCAGGGTTTCTTCTCCTCTCCCCCGTCGCTCTCCTTCCCTTTCGTTTCGTTGATGGCATACACCTTCCAACCCCCCGTTTTCAAAGTGGGGTTGTACTCCTCCAGGCAACGCCACACGTCCTTGGCTGAGCCCTCCTCCACGTCTCCGATTGAGGGAACCCAAACCATAGCACGGTGGTATTTCTGGAGAAACACAACTCCTCCCGCCCTTAAGTTTTCTCCCACCCGCGGCAGCAGAGTCAGAAGTTGGTCCTCGAACCATAGCTTCGTCCTCGTGTCAGCCGCTTTAACGATAATGGCTCCTCCACGACAGAAGCTCTCATCAAACTTCAGAAGCAGTGCCACCGACAACCCAACGGTTGCCTTAAACACAGCCTTTCGAAGCCGTCCGAGATCCCCCTGGGTCAGAGCCACGTCCGAGTAACGTTCGTCAGTGATAGCCATAGTCAATGGATTTATCCTCTGTGCAACCGTAAGTCCGTCCTCCACCTCCTTATGCCGCTTTAAAGGGCGGTCATTTGGAGGCGACTGTCTGTCTGCCGATTTGTTCCGTTTTTGGTCTCTCCTGTTTTGGTGGTATCTCCGCTGTGAACCGTAGATGTACCTTCCTGAGGGAGGGATTCCTGTTTGAGTCTCAGTCTAGCAGTTTTACCTGGCCGGTTTTGTCTTTTTCCGTTGCCTGTAACCGTTTCTGTGCTCTCTGTAGAGGCGGTAGCTTGGGATTCCAAGACTGGTTCAGCACCAGTCTTTTCGTCTTTACCATCCTGTCCCTCGTCCTTCTTCGTCTTCTCGTCAGTTTGTTTTTCATTGTCTATTTCCATGGTGGTCCCACGAGTAGCTAGGGAAAGGGTCGTCCGTCCGCGCAGAGCCCCGCGTGCGCGGATAAGGCTGAATACTGTAGGAGGTCATGACTCCCCCCATGCCACGCATCTCTGGACACGGTATCTACACGCCTTAGATTGGGGCGCACGCCCTCTGTTGGACCGGAGAGACCAGCGATGTCCCCGAAAACAAACGAGATAGACAAACAAATTCAGCAAACGCTGAATTTTGGCACATTTCATTAACTTCTTATAGAGTTCATTTATGTTAATTTTCAGCGTATGTATGTCTCTAGATCAATAGTTATTAACAATCGTTTATGGCCCTGTTCAGGGCCATAGCAAGTAAAACGAAAAAAAATAATATAAAATCAAAAAACAAAGAGATTAATGTCATCTAAAGGCCAGTCTTTTGAAACAATTTAAACAATATAAAACAACCAAAACTCTTGCTTGCCCGTTATAAACTCACAAAAACGGGCTTTTTGTAATAAAACTTTTTTAAACAAAATTTACAAAAAGATGTGATATCAAATCTGCAAAACCTTTTCAGGTAAAAAAGGACGAGCCAAGGTAAAAATCGTTCCGTTTTTTCTTTTCCCTTAAAAAATGCCTCATAAACATTTGTTCCCTAAATACGAACTTTTCTCTGAAAAA
>JABFQA010002516.1:0-11126 GCA_022817065.1 Probaryconus sp. ZL-2020
TTTTTTTTTTTTTTTTTTTTTTTTTTTTTTCGTCGAGTCAAGTCTCGTTGTGCAATTCGTGGCGCCTATTATAGCTACGAATTGCGCATATGAAAACGACTTTTTCTTTCGTTTTGGCA
This sequence comes from Probaryconus sp. ZL-2020, assembly GCA_022817065.1. Taxonomy (NCBI): domain Eukaryota; kingdom Metazoa; phylum Arthropoda; class Insecta; order Hymenoptera; family Scelionidae; genus Probaryconus; species Probaryconus sp. ZL-2020. The sequence continues at coordinate 120 of JABFQA010002516.1, forward strand.
TTCATATTCAATATGATTCATGAGCGCGACACCTGAAAACGATGTTATTGTTCATCGATGACAGCCGAGATAAGTGCGCCGAGGCGATGCCTTTGAAGTTCGATGCCGATTTTGTATTCATCGAGCAAGCAGATTTTCAGACAAATGATTTCGTTTGCGCGTTACTCATTGTGCCAAACAAAATTGATATACGTAAAAACGCGCAAAACCCGTTCCACGATTATGGATTTATGAAATTCATACGACTAATATAATTAATTATCCGTCGCCGATATTTCTTACTTTTCATTCCCTTTTTTTTTTTTTGCACCAATCAAGTTTATTTAACGCCGTGATTTTTTTCATCGAGTAACATCGATTATTAATTTGCATAATTTATAAATTACTTCGGCTAATTGATTGCGTAACAGTTCGCGGATGAAATTTTGCGAATTTGTTACCTGATACTTTTACAATGTAATTTGCAAAAATCATTTGTCTATTATTCGTCGATCACTTAATGTGTATTTATATAATACTATAACATAGTCTACGCGAGTTAGTGAACGGACTATACCGCACCAGGGCAATTGGCCAATTTCTAAGGATTCATTCATGCACTTCCAGAAGATTCATAATGCTCGGCGAGTACAATTTCTTCAAGAGAAATCGCAGAGTAAATACAATTAATGCAACTACTTTAAAGAAAGGCAAATTATTTGTAAAAAAGAGAAGTCCAATAATAAAAAAAAAAAAAAAAAGAAAAAATGAAATGAAAAGACAATCCCACGTAAGAGCACACTGAAATATTCCCGAGTCTTTGGCTTCCTTCATAATCAGAGACAGTCATTGCCGTTGACAAAGAGTTGGAAAAGAGCATAATAAGAAGTCTTGTTCTCATCTACTAAATAATGATGTGGCGCCGGTGGTTCGAAAATGCGTCCTCATTCTTGCGTCGCGCAGACAGTCGAACGTAACGGTTACATACAAATTCGTATAGCGCGTGTCCACGCGGACTGTATATATGCACCCATACAACAGGATAAGAGTGGCGCCTGGCGCGTCGAGGTCTACACGGACGGGCATGCGAGCGTGACGAGTGTCGGCGCTGCCGTGTGCTCGTTCGCCACTAACACATGACCAAAGCCAGTCACACACGTGACTCTTTCTGCCCGGATCCACTGTCCTTTGTGCACGTTCGTGTGATCATGGTTATCTTCTATTCCGTATTCTGTCTGTCTGCCGGCAGTTGGCACACGGAAGTGCCGCCTGTCACACAAGCTCTCCCTCTGCCCATATCACCGGAACGGCCAGCTGTACTATAATTCCGCCCGAAAGCGCCGTTCCTTTATATTTTTGCATTACCTTCTATCTCGGCGCCTGATAAGCTACCGCTATCTCTTCTATCTGTCTATCTGTTTCTGTTGTCTCGTTACTTTTAATCGCTTTATCGTGCGTTGCCTTTAATTTTTATTACAATATAATGAATCATAAATCCTTAAACGCCGTGCCATTTAAAACAGTCGGATTACAGTCGAAGAACACAAATTCTTTGCACATTTTTTCCTACCAAAACTTGAAACGCGAAGCAACGATTCTATCGTCGACTCCTGTCGACACTGTTATTAACCCACATCTATTATTTAAAATAATTCCATCTATTTCTTTCTTCTTTCGGTAATTTGCAAGTCATCCTGGTTGAAGCATTTTTCCATTCCTCTCAGGCTCTTATTAGTATCTAATTTCATACAATCACGATGCAAGTCTGTCTAGGGAAAGGTTCCTCTCTAACCGTCCAAAGGACATTTTGTACTCGAAATTATATACTGGTCTTGAGACAACCATTCCCTCCTGTCTTCGTGGCTTCCCTAAAGCTGTTATTATTTTCAAAGCATCCTGCTATCTTCAGTCATCACGATACCCAAAATTAGTCTAGACTAGAGACCAAAAGGAACGTGCGATTGTGATTCCTTCGCCAGGCATTCCAGTGAGCCACTCGAGTCGTGATGAAGAGTTTTGTAGAAAATCAATTTTCCAAGTTTGTTTTCGAGTTTACGACCCATCGGCTACAATGCGGTCAAATGACTGCCGGAAATGGAATCGTAAAGCGTGAATATCGGACAATTAAGAGGAGAAACTGTACTCGGCTGTCTGCGTTATGGTACGAAAGGCACGATGCCTAAAAACTGATGCTTTTATGTTGCAAAGTTTTCTATGACAGAATTTAATTTACACGTCACTTTATGATCGACGTAAAATAAGTTAACGCCGTATAAATATTTGTTGAAGTGACGCTCAATGAATTATGGACAAATTTTTTTTTTTAGAGGATGGAAAGGCAATTTCATGTTATTACGGCGCAAAAATAAATGCAGGAAAAACGATTCCGACGACGAGTTTAATGAAATGATGTTATCACGATGATACTTGCACAAATCTTGCAAATTGAGGTGGATGAACAAGGAGAAGTTGCCAGTCCTATTATAGAGTAGAAGGTTAGCAAATTGGTAGAAGAAATAAAATTCTTAGGAAATACTTATGCGTCTGCTTGCAGACATTCAGGTGGAGATGCTTGCTCGGTCAGTGTTGAGAATGCGCAGTAATGACACCATATGTGAGAATTATTGTAATTTGTAAGTTTCACCTGAAGATGTTAGTAAAGCGCAGAAACCTTCCAGTTAGTTGAGAATACTTTTAAGAGTTATCAGTTTAAGCTCACACTTTATTACCAAGAAATATTCCACACTTTAAAATCTTTATAGTTAATGGTACAATTATTTTTCTAGATCTTTCTAATGGAATCCAACAAATACCATTAAACTCAGATTTAATGGAAGATAACAAACAACAAGCAAAGTTAATTTTACAAAATGCCTGGTGCCTGTATAAATGTAATGCGGATTTCCTGTTACCTAAAGCGGATACCATTTAAGGATATACCAATTTTCTAGTTTACAGCAACTGCTATAAATCACGAGTTTAGGCCAATTCAACGGTTTCATTCGAAATAGATTGTTAATAAAAATCAGATTGTTAAAAAAAAAGAAACAACTATTTGCAACGTTTTCCACATACTTCTGCTAACATTTTTTACAAAACTTTTTCTTCCATTTGGTGAAGTAATTGAACATTGGGTATAGGAATAATTTTCTGGTAGCAAGAAGAAGGTCGTTGGTCATGTTCTGAATCGAGACAAGCGGGACCACCCGAAATCGCTAAGTACCCACAGACGGTTTCGAGAAAAACGTCGTGTCGATCGCGAATGGACATTCCTCTGTGAATTGGGCCCCGCGCGCCAGTCATCGCAATACCTGCTCGTCACGTCCCCAAAATGGCCGGATATTCTTCGGGGCTTCGGCAAATTCGGAAACAAAGAGCGCGTACCAACGCGGTGTTTGCACGAACCCTGTAACTGTTCGGTAACCGGCTATTAAGCGGGCCAAAGGAGAGGGGGGGAGGGGAGGGGGGGGCTTCGTGGCCCCATAGTTACGAGGCTGCAATTAACAAGAACAATGGGAATTGGGGCCGACTTTTTCTGGGAAGCGAGAGGATGTAACTTGGACCCTGCGAGCAGCCAGCAGGTAGACAAACGATATCCCCTCCTTTCCCTCGTATCCCCTTGTGACCGTGTACATGGCCCATTTAAATGTATTAGTAGGAAACACGTAGATCTTGTTATATACAGGGTGTTCGCAAATGACGACGCGATAGACATCTCGGTTCTGGGAGAAAGAGAAGTGGAAACCCGTGTTGCGCTCCAGACGATGATTAGCTTACGAGGAAACATTGGCCAGTCATTCATAAACATATTTCCAGTCGGTCCGATTTCCACCTTGTTTCCTTCGTTAACGACGCCGCTCGGAGATCGACACCGATACCCCAGGAATGTTTTTTTTTTTTTTTACATGTATATATATATTCTTTATTTCAGTTTAGAATTATGAAAATATTCATTCGCCGTTTCTTGGGATCGGAACAAATGTGAAAGGCACTCACCATGTACACTGGCTGCCCAGGAAGCGTTTCGATCGATTTGCTTAATCGTTGAAAAATTGCTTTCCGGACATATGATTCAACGGTGGATGCTTAATCCTTTGAGTCATAGCAGTTTATCTATTTATGCACATAAATTTCCATTAATTGGCGATGTAACATTATCCAGTTGACTATTTTTAGATCGTATTAATTGTTTAAAAATAGTTTGCCAGTTTCCAATGTGTAATGAGCTGGGGATGAAAATCATGAATGGGCTCGGACCTTTGAAGTGAGACATTTAAATTTAAACGCCAGCACCGCGGAGTTTAAACTGTCCTCGTGGTTTTGGATACTTGTTCCAATCCATCAATGTTTAAAGATTGGAATTTGTAATAGATGGTCATAACATCTTCAAACGTAAAGTAGTGTAATGAGGAACTGGAGTAGCGCTCGAATAAATATCGTCTGTGTAACTCTATTTGCCTAACTCCTAATTCTACGAGTTCTAAAATTATTTTAGAATCCTCATCTTTAGTGGAATTTGACGTGTCTTAACTTGACCAGAACGTTGTTAGATCAACGTTATATGGAGGGCTTCCCTTTATCTCGGAAGGACGGAAAAGGGGCACAGGCATTTCTCGTTTGGAAGAGGTTTAATTTTTATGAATGTTGTGTAATTAAATTTTTTAAGACAACGATTTGCAGACCTCCTTTGTCTATAAAACCAAACTTAAGGAAAGTCCTGCGATAAGAATTTTTACCGTAAGAAATATTAGCTTGGAAATAAATTGATATTCGCAATCTGCGGGTGTAAAGTTATCACGAGTTATCGGAATATAATGACCGGCTCTTGCCAAGCTGAGAACTCGAATTCTATCTCTCTGGTTAAAGTGAGGTTTTAAGTTTTATAGCTATCTTTGATTTATTGCCGAAGATAGGAAAGGACGACAGGCGACGATAAACCAGAGTCAATGAAATTAAAGGAAAGATAAAGCTGGGAATTTCTGTCATAGCTCTAGGGAGTTGCAGAGATTTCGCATTACCAGGCCAGTATCAATTAAATTTCGCAAAAATTCCGTGCCATAAAGCGATTCTGCGATTAATTGAATGCGGTGCTATTAGCGTTCGTCAGAGCTTAACTTGAGAAAATTTCGCGACTATTTTTCAACGAGAACACGCGCGTGTCAGGAATACTAATTAAAGCAATATTTTTTCCGCCCATTAAAATGCATAATAAGCAAACGGCAAATTTCTTTGGGGCAAAACATTTATTGACGGCGGACGTTTTTAATGCCAGTCAAAACTTTCACTGTAGATATGTCGCGCAATAATGGCCGAATAAATATGCGTCACATTTTTATCAATTATGCCGCGCATTGATAATTCCGGGCCTGGTTCGCATCGTTAATTTTTCTCCCATTATGAATTACAAACGCGCTCGTTTTACGATGATATTTAAACGTCGTTATTATCGGTTCATAAGCGGTAGCCATTATGACGATTTCAAAATAGGTGCCATAACGCGCGCGTTTCTTCTGAACGATTTTATAAACCTGCTAAGACTAGCATGATTTATGCCATTACAATTATCATTATATTTATATAACTTCCTACAGAAATGTCGACCCTGACTTCGTTCCCCATTTTCCTTTCATATTCGCTTGCGAATTTGCTTCCCTTTCTATCCCGACATTTTCTTGATCTACTTCCAACTTTGATTAATAACGCCTATAAATATAATCCTCTTAATGGAAACGCCAGTGAAAAATTTATACGGCTTTATAATTTTATCATATGTTGAATGGATTAGATTTACAGTGTTGAGTGAGAACAATCTTTCTGGCTTAATGTTTAGGGTTGACAGTTTCATTTTGTTCAGAGACGTTTGTAAAACTCCGACATTAATTTCTTACTTGCGAAATTGTAAATTTCGGTACGAAAGCCAAATTCAATTTTCTGTGACATGCGAACAATTTTGTGGTGCATTAATTTTATTAATTATATATAGAAAGATTGAAATTATTCTGCAAATGTCTAAATTTGTGTACATTCTGAGATGATCATTTCCAAAGATTTGCTTTCGGAATAAAATGGTTCGGTCGATCGTGTACAAATATTTGCGATATTTATTTCGTCAAAGCCGATGTTATTCAAAATTGATGTTATGGCATGCGAACGAAAGAGGTCTATTAAATAGCGGCACCCTATATAAAGGAGAATATTTTGGGCGGGAGGACAGGTTCCGACGTCTTTCGTTGTGCAAACCCGGTGATTAGTCCTACTTAACTCGATCTGGAAGACGACCGAGCGGACCGCTCGAAAGTAAAAGGCATCGTCATCAATTATATGCAATTGCCAAATTGCTCCAAATTATACGCGGGCCACTTGACTCTGATAATTCCTCGCGCTCGCTCTATTCAGGATCTATAACCATCAACGTAATTTCAGTGTGCTGAAAGCATTATGTATTCATGTTGCCTAGCTATTTTCTTAACCGTGATTATGTTACCTATTATTTTAATCCTATTTTCAGAATTATTGCTCGTAAAAACGTTTCAGTGTTTTTGAAAAATATTTTTCTAATTATACAGCTCGTCGGCGCTCTCGGGAATTATGGTTTCCAAAATGGGTCGAGAAAAGCAGTTCTTTTGTCTGCCAATTTGCGAAACTATGTCGGTTTTAAATTTCAAGTCTTTTACAAGTTTTGATCTTCAGCAAAGAATTTTTAAAAGAAAAGGCCTTTGTTAATGATTTTTTTTTCTTAAATGATGATTTTATTAATAAATTTTGTAATAACACGTGTTAGAGATTTTTTTCTTATGTATGATGATCAATTATCTGAATCAGAATTCGTTGAAAAATTCTTTAAAGCTATAAACATGCATTTCTTCTTTGATCTCGTAATGGTTAGTAATTTTAAAAACTTTTATTTAACGCTTCTTAATATGATTTTAATTATGTAGTATTTCTTCTTTCGAGTGAAGTTATAATTGCATGACTAGAGGTTCTACGTTTTTTTCTGAAAGGAGGACCACCTCGGAAACTCACTTCAAATATTAGACATTCCTCAACACTGCTGAAGTAGTCTTTCACTGTTGTAAAAATCATTCTCAAAATTAAAACATCACTCGACATAACTTTCCTTTAAAAAACAAAAAAATCGCAATTGTTAAATTATCATACTACATAATTTACAATTACATTTTAATAATCCTTCATAAAGGTTAATATTGACTCGGAATGAATATTGATTTTCCTGATTATACATATCAAATGTTTGTAGAATAAGAAATGCATCGACGAAGGACAGTTTAATATCGATACAAATCCTTGGTTTAATAAAGTGTAATTATTGCAGATGAAAAAAAAAAAAAAAAGAATAAATAACGAACATGCAAAAAACCAGCTATTTAACAAATTTCTCACCACGTTATTTTCCATAAAGAAATGATAATGTACGGCTTATAACATTTGAAATTTATACTTTCGTTATTCGTGTCTTGAATTCCATAAATTCCCGAGTCAGAATTGGATGTAAAAATAAATGTATTTAAGATCGAATAATTTCAACTCCCGGAATAAAAATGCACGAAATTATCGTCATTAAATGAATAACAAATTTCCTGTTATTGGCAAAAGGATTTTTATAGATGACGTCTCGAAACACCGCGGGAGCCGGAATTCCGTCATTTGCTCATTTCTGTCCTTCGCCGGCAAAATTAGTGGTTCTGAGATTGGCCATTTCGTGACTAAACTCGTGTTCTCATGAAATCATTTGATTTCCGCGAAAAGAATTTTAAATGTATTATTACAGACGAGACAATTCTCGAGAGCACAATTTCTGCGGTCATAAAGTACGCCAAATTACAGCAAACGTTGAACAAATTGTTAATTATTATTACGTTGTAAAGAGAGTGGACGTGTACTTTAACGCATTTTACAATCATATCAAATGTGTCATCGCAAATTGCTTTGACAAATTTACTCATGCTCGTTTCATTTAACAACTATTTCTTTTATTAAATGACAGTTGTTGTTAAAATCATTATTTCATTGGACAAATTGCGAACAATTAAAACATTTCAGAATGTTGCAACAACAGAATTAAATAAAATATGATAATTTGCACAAAAGGGAACGACAAAATTGAAAGAACACTTTGAAAGTCAATTCATTCGTACGAGTCACAAAGTACGCGCTTTTGAAATGGCATATTATTTGATCTTCGGCCGTGGCGTGAAATATGTCACGATCCAGCGAGTTGCAAAAGTTGACTTTGACCCAATGCAAAATTTGCACAAATACGAAAGATAAGAGCAAATAAAACTTAAAACTCGACGAGACTTCGCGCAACAGGCTACTTTCAATAAAGTCACTATTCATTTCTGCATGAATCATAGAAGTACTTTATACATATTACAACTAAAAATAAACTAGCGCATTTGCAGTCAAAGGCGCGCTATGTAAAATTATAGACTGGGAATCGTATACTTATTGTCATTGGCGACGTGTAACTACGAAACAAACAAGGCGATCAAAGTCTATTTAACACTTAGAATGTGTGCTTGCTTGCTATAATACATATATTCATGTGCACGCTGGAGGAATATGGGATTCAAAGTAGCGCAATGTGAACGACCGGTGTATATACATTTATTGCTTATTATATATAAAACTTCATTTCAATCTCTTTGATTTTCATACGCGTACATTTTTCCGCAAAACTTTTTAATCAGCTTTCAACGAGGACGTCGCAAACACGACAAATTATCAGGATATTCATTGTTTAAAAGTCGAATGAATTGTTGATTTTGATAAACAAGACGGGTAGGAAAAGAGTATAAATTAACATAAACAGTCTTATCGTCCCATGATCGTTGGCTAAACGTGTAAGCTCTTGTATAAAATATGTTCTTTCGAGTTGCGATTCGACCAAAATTGAGATGCAATCCGTATCTTTCTTCTTCGCGATGATGCTGCCGCACGCTCACTCAACAGAATAATCAACAGTTGGCTGAAACATCCCAAACACTGTAAAAGTGAAATCACGAAGAAAATTTTAAACTTGCAATATTATTGCAAAAAAGGAAGATGATTATCTCACGACAATTTAGCATCGCTTTGCCTTCGCCTCATGGCTGCTCGATAACCTTTCAGAGAATATTGAATAACACAAATTAATTATCCCTTAATTACCAGCGAAGCGAGGATGGCCGAAAATTTAATTGCCCGAATTCGCACAATCACTTTTGTATCTCAGAGAGTGAGAGAGAGAGAGAGAGAGAGAGAGAGGAACCTTAATTAAACATACGCTCATTAGTCTTTCGCAAGGAACATTTCAAGTTGACAATCCGAACAATGTCGATTTGGACTGAATACAATTCCTCAATTGTTGGTGACGATAAATTACCGGGTCCTAATATTTCCGCATGCTTACATATGTAGACAAGAATCAGCCGATTCCCATCGTTTTATCGAAAGCATATCGCGAGCCTATCTGGGAAAAGAAATGGGAATGCAAAAAAGAGCAAAAGGTATATAGAGGCAATGGAAGAGAAGGGAGAATCAAAGATCGAGTAATGGACATGCGAGCAATAAAAAGAGATAGTCAGAAAATAATTAATATGCGGCGGGCGCATAACGTACGGTACTGGTGGGGCAGTTTATTTGTTTTCGGATGGTCTCGCAGTCAGTCTCCCTTTGGGCCCGAGCGAGCCGGTGTATCTCTCTTTCGTCCGGACCTACCGACCTCCTGCTGGTTTCCCCCCCCCCACGCGATCCCCTTGCCCTCCTGCCGCGGCCCATCTTATTTTCATTGCTTCTCAAACACAGGCCCCACGACAAGAAACATTCCCCAGCCAACAACGCACTCCAATACACTTGCGAGTCTGGCCTTTTTAGCAGGGCCGGATTTTAATGGGCCTGATATTGATACTTTATTGCTCCGTTCAGAGTAGGACCAGACACCACGCCATAAGCGCTCACTTTTTCGTCCATTTTTCAGTGGTTTTAATAGTATTGTTATTAATAATGATTTTGCGAAATCGACCTGCTGAGCCACTGTTAATGATTTCAAGGAGCAAGATTTTAGTACCTCCCAGATGGTCTATAAAATGAATTACGTTAGATTCCTGTTTCGATGGGTAATAACGTTTCTTGTTTTATGGATTCTTGGTGAATGATAATTGAGTGATTTCAATTATTTGTGGTTTGGGGATGGATTTGGTCTGGTCATTGGGAGTTACGAGCAATACTGTTTTAGCCAATCATCAGGTTATACGAAAATTATCGGTCTTTATTATTGATACGATAAAAAGATTTTCACTATCTCAATTGAAGAGTGAATGGAAATTTATGTTGATAAATCATTGTAATATGTCGAGATAACTTGATTATTGTGGCGATGCATATATTTCAGCCAAATGGATTTAACATGTTGGATCAAAGTTTTCATTATTTGCCTGTCTTCAGAACGAAACATAGACGTGAATCCGTAATTCGTGCACCACGTTTAAAATGTTCCCTAACATTTCCAAGAATCCGCTCCTTTGAATGGGTTTTCTATTCAATATATTTTCTCGTAGAGGATTTCTATCGCGATAAGACAAAAATTTTCTTCTGGTGACCAGTTTCTAAAGATATATACAGGAATAATTGTATTTTTACTGTCAGTGTAAGATTTACGAAAGTAGATTAAACATTTAGTATGGGAATGGCTGTTTATTTAGACAACATCAAATATTTTAATTTAAACGAAAGTGCGATGAATGTTGAATCTCTATTTCAAATAAACACTACTGTAGAGGTAAAAAGTTACAGACTACTTTATCTTATACTTGAACTGAAAATATGTTTAATTATATCATATGTAATAATTTGAATGAAGTGTTATAAATAACTGATAATATTTGATTATAATTGTAATCTTCTATATTTAATTTATTTGATGACTATCTTATTATACAATTTAAAAATAACTTAATGTATTATATAATTGAACAAGGTTGTTGGATAATTTATCGTCTCACAATGAACATGATTGTGTTAAAATGT
>JABFQA010002517.1:0-11126 GCA_022817065.1 Probaryconus sp. ZL-2020
AAAAAAAAAAAAAAAAAAAAAAAAAAAAAAATTAGAAAAACAATGTTTTCTTTTTCTTTCCTTCTCCAACGTAAACGCGATAAACATCGATGCCACGACACATGCCAACGTCGCTGGTATATAGATTGCACTTATTCGTGTTCATTAATTAACATCTGCATTTGCATTTTTATTGAATTACGAGGAATAAATTTATACTTGTTCTCGTTAAAAATATTTCAATATTTCTTAGCGTTTGTTCAATCAACATTGTACGGTTTGTATTGTCATCCGAAAGAACTTGATGCGGTTTTAGAAAAAAATCAAAAATTAAATGCAAAATATTTCGCACAGTATTGCTAAATGCCAAGTATGCTAGATCCAACATCGGTTATACAATTGCTTCTGGATTGCCTATTTTTAATTCTTATTTACACCTCTTGAACATGCGTTAATAATTACTGCAAAGATTTTTTGATGCCAATCACGTAAGTATGTTCGTTCCTTCAGTTGCGATCATTGTTTTGGAAGGACTTACTCGTGACTCAAAAGTAATGTTTCGTTTTTACTCTTTCAATAATTTTACAACATTAAAAAGGGAAATATGCAAACATGCTAATACGAAACTATATACGCTTCCTTGCAAAACCGAGCCTTCAGTTTTCCTTCGATATTAATCATATGAATTTTTGCACAGGACAGTTTTTACTAAATGAATAATTCAGAAGCTGCTATATATAAACTAATAGAAATGCAACGCGAAAGGAGAAAAAAAAAATATTTTCTGCAAAAGTAGATCTCTATTTGCAAGTAACTGTTTAAAATGGATGATTTAAGATAAATCTGATGAACTTGAATCTTAGGTTGTAACTCTGATACAGAGATAGGACGTTAAATGTCTCGAACCGTTAACAAGCCTCCTGCTCGTCTTTAATTAAAGTTCAATTAAAACCTATGAAACCTTCGTTTTAAATATTTTTATTTTATATTTATAAATTTAATTGTGCTTGAGTATTTTTTCGATCTTCTCAATTAATTCAATACTATTTAACGTACAAAAAAAGTTTTTTACGTTATCTTTTAAAACACAAGAGAAATATTTATTCGATCGTCTATATCGAACAAAAAAAAAATATATAAAATAATCAATTCTTCTGAAATGAAATCGGGTAATTCGTAGAAGAAGCTCTCGACAAAAAATTAGAAGATGGCAGGAAGACGACAATTTTCATACTAAATTTCTTCCTCGATCAATTCTCTATATCCTCCACGTTACGTAAAATGAAATAAATTTAGGCAAATAACTGAATTCGCAAATTTTCATTATCGAGAGTAAAAACGTGAAAGTGAAACGCAGAATGATTTACGCGAAAAGCGCAAAACCCGACGATAATAAGCTTTCTCTTATCGTCTGCATCGTTTTTCATCGTGTACTTTTACCAGAGATGTTACATCAGACGAACAAAAGGCGCTGGCAATTTATATTTCACAAATAATCAAAGCGAATGAGTGCGGACAAGTTTAAAAACATTATTACACGTCATTAATGGGAATGATAAACCGAAAGAAACAATGGAGAATATATCTTTATATTATTATCTTTAATGTAATAAAATTTAATACAAAAAACACTCTTTATGCTTCATTGGAGATGACAAATATTATTTCTGACAAAGAATTGTCACTTTGTTTTAATGCAGCATTTTTGTTGTAACATTTTATAAGTTGCTGTTGTACTCGTAACGTTTCATTACAGTAAACTTTAATCGTTTTGAAGCTGTTTCTACGTGTATGAAAAGTTAGACAAATAAATTTTGTTAATGAAATTATGAGATTGTAGAGCAATAATATATAATTGAATTTAAATATCGTATCGTATATGAAAAATGCGATCCTAATATAAAAAGAAATAAATAACATTTAACGGTGCATTGCACGAGTTACGACATTTTTTCAGTATATTTATTAAGTTAATGAAATGATAAGATAATTAAGCTTGTATAATTGAACGTTACAAAACTTAATTTAAATACTGCACCAAGTTAATTTTGTACAATTACATTTATATCAAGATAAGGGAAATATTTAACATTCTCGGTAAATTATGAAATTTTGACAGTAGTTTCCTTTTTTCCTCATTAATTCACTTTGAATTAATTAAAACTTTGCTAACGGTATTCATACTATATTTAAACAACAAAAATCCAAATGACCATAAGAAATAAAATATTAAACTTCGTTAAATTTTAATACGCTATCCATAAATAATATTATAATCCAAACAACGCGTAATGCAAAATTAATATTTCAAATCATATCGTCTGCGCCATTGAATTGACAATGATAATAACAATCAATTTTTCCTTACTGATAATAAAATATCGAAAATAAACAATCCATCTCGTTAAGTCAGCAGATGAAGATCGTAAAATTTAACGAGTAAGGATCATACTTTTAAAGGGACGACTATTACCTTTATCAATTCAACTATCAATCATAATGCATGCATGAATTTTCGGATGCGCCATGCACCACGATCCTTGTGTAATTGAAACATAATTTACATTTTAATAAATGGTCTATTCATCCTTGTACTAAATTTCGTAATAATGATGAAGTAATAAAGCATAAATAATCTTGTAAATGTAATTACAGTTTCGGATAATTAAATCATTCGTATTTATCTATCTTGCGGCATAAAGAATCTAAAAAGAACAAGATAGAAGAAAATTATTTGCAGATTCATTAAAACGACTAGATTCCTATTCGAGAGGCTGCTCCTGCTAACAATCTCGTCAGCCAGAATCATAACCCCATAAAACTTGCATGCATATTTCTCATTCGCGTCATCCTCATTGAAATCTCGCAATCAGTCCAGCAACAAGACGAACACAAGTACCAGCTTTTAAAAAGCGACAACAAGTTTTGCATCCAATACTTTGTATAAAAAGAGAAAGAAAAAAAAAAAAGGAAAATATAAATGAGAAAACTCTGACATAAACGAGTGCGGATAAAATCTGCATTCCACAGGAGCAATACTTTTATCAATAAGGAGAAACGAGTTCTAAGCGCCACCGAGCAGTAGGAGGAGCAGGAGGACAAAAAGTGTATTGGGTTTATCTCGTGCGAGCAAAAAGTTTGCAAGAAGATAGACATCGCGAGACACGCAAAATACATTACCGATATCTTTGGACGATTTTTCTTCGTCTGCATAACCCAGGACCTCGTAATCGCTGGAGTCGAAGTCGAAAGACGCAGCCCACGTCGCGCCGCAAAACAAAACCATCACCATCATCGCCAGAATCCTCCGCGAGGACGTCATCATTCACCACTGTCAAAAACAACAGTCAAAATGTTCACCAGGCAACCGGCTGTCAACTGCACCGCAATCCTCCGACCATCTTATGTCAAGTGGATTCAACGCATCCTTCCTTTCCTTCTCTTATAATTAATGAGTTTGTAGCAAATTTGCGTTTACCAATGATCCAAGAAGACAAATATGGTACACTCGATCGAAGGCAAATCAAATTTGGCAACTTCTTTCGGGTGTTTTGGATTGAGTTGGATTCGATTTAATAAAGAGATCCTCTTCTTGTCATTGAAGGTCACTTTCTTCTACCAAGCACCTTATTCAAATATCGCACCATCGGACAAACTGTACGAAAGTCATTGAATCGCCAACTAATATCTTTTGGCAAGTTTGACCTTGAATCCAGTTCCTCTTCGACGGCCGCTCAAAATCCAAGAAGAAGGCCCGATTAATCCTCAATTTCACTGAATCACCACCAATTCTTGCGGAAAAGAACAAAAAAAAAGCTTCATCATTTCTTGCGATCCTAAATATCGTAACTTCAGACGATTGAGAAGTAATTTACACGTTAAAACTGTGGCGTTTGGTACCGATCTCGCGCGAGCATTTCGCGCAAAAGGGCTACTTGGTAGCGGCGAGTTCGGCGCGTCACTGGACAGTCTGTCGGATCCGAAAGTGCCGCTTTATCTATATAAACAGAGCTCGATCGTCCGCTCGTAACCGATTGGTGCGCTGAAAGGCACCGAGTGGAATCGGCCCCACTTCATCTCAGATCACTGGCGCCTGAGGCACAGACGCCACCGACGTCACCGACGCAACTTTCTTCCTCTGTGTGTGAGCGTGGAAAGCGAGCTCGGTGTGCGTTTGCGACCGATGCTTGGAGTGGTGCCCCTCTGAGCACATCGGCAAGCTGCTCCCGACGGTCTGCTGGGTTTTTTGCCGGCCCCGAAGACTGTGTGAGCTCCTTTTCTGCGTGTGCGTTGCTTGCGAGCCGCACATACGCGTGCCTGAGTTTGATCTTAAGTCAGTTTTATATTATAATTAGAACGCGGAATTGCAGCAACCGATGAATACCCCCGCGATCAAACCAGATGGAACGGCCGAGAAATTAAGTTCTTACGCCTGTTAACGTTCCCTAAGAATTCCTAATAAAACAAATGGGACTTGATGTTTATTCTAAGGTTTCAACGAGGGACTTTGGAAAGTATTTATTAGTCAGGAAATGCAAAAAGGGGGATGTTAATGCATTCGCGGAGAAATCGATACAGAAGATGAACTGTAAAGAGTATCGAAATTTTTATAAAATTACAAAGTTTCGATAAGGAAAGACACTTTCAAATAAGAACATTTAATGGGTATGAATAAATTGCAATAGGCTTGTATAGGATTGCTTGAAGAAGATAAAGTGCCTGGCATAATTAAAGACGACTTAATTATTTCAACATATGACGAGACCATATTTTTCTTGCAATTTATCATCGCGATTTCTGCATGCAAAATTACATTAGCTGGCAGGTCTTGTGTTGACTTTAATAAATAATGATACCAATTAATGTAAAGTTCATGAAACTATTTCAATTTTTATATGCATACAACTTGATCAATTTAAAAAGGTACTTTAAAAGGAAGCTGTCGGAGTACTTAAGAAAGACTAATTTCAGTTATAGAATTGAAAATGTTTTGAAATGCAATCCTTCCAAGTACTCAGTGTTATAAAAATGTAAAACAATGAATAAATTAACACCGAACGGAAAATATTTTTCGCTAAAGTCAACACTTCATAACTCGTTTCAATGTGTTTCAATACAAAGCGGAAAAATGAGTTAGAACGTTAAGAAACGGTCGTTAAAAAGACATAAATTTAATATTTAATCTAAGAAATGACCTTTCTGGAGAAAAAATTTTCAATGATTAAAAAACACTTAGTGATACGTCTGCAGGCTTCAGGACGCGTCATTTTATGTGAAATAACAACGACGAGCTTCTTATTAACTATAAAGAAATTTAATGTGATATTAGAAGTGGCTATTTGGATTTTCTCAATACACAAGTACTGCACAAGACCGTATTACTGCATCAGCACTTTTTACAATCAAGAGTTTCAAGTTTTACGTCGCGACATTATTCGTCACGTATTCAGATAATTTCATTTGACACTTTATTTAAATGTCTATATTAAAGATCATTTTTTGATACGAGAATAAAATAACATTTGTTGGGAATTTCATTTTACCTTTTAACTTTGACAAAAATTGGAAACAAAGGTTTTATCTTATCATAAAGATGTAGGGAAATTTCAACTATTTCCTGTCTACTTTATCTTAACTTTTATAATTTCCGTTAGTCGTTTGGACAAAAAGAAAATGTATTATTGAAGCTTATGGCACGAAGACGTGTTATTTTGCGTGTTAATAATATATTCACCGATGTACATTTTTTTTATATGAATCCAAGTATTTTCTCACGTTTCGTAGCTCTCTTATTTGTGACACTGCTGAAATGAGTCATTAACCATCGTGATGTAAAAAAGAAAGAGATTATATGATTCTCTTAATTTAGTTAAAACACGAAAATATTTTATTTATTTCACTCCACAATATTCGCATCCACAATTTTCAAGACTATTTCCTTAATGTTGCATGAATTTCCTAAATGCACTATTTCCTTTCGTAATTGATTTATTATTAATTGAAACTGAATAATTTTATCAAAGCAATTTTATCACTTTATTAAGGATGATATTTTATAAATCAAGCGTAAGCATTGCGCTGCTGTTTCGTGAACATATCCATAGCAAGTTGATGATCTAGGGTAGGTTCAAGAGTCATGAGTGCGGTGTATTTTATTCTCGTGAATCAATGCACGAATTGCATGAATTGCATGCAATATAAAATAACATATTTAACAATATTCTTATAAATTAAGCATGCAATAAATATATATGTTTCCTTTAAGCATGAAAAGAGAAATTAATTATTATGAATGTTGTAAAAATAAATCCATTGATATAAAAATTTGCAATAACATTTTATAACAATTCTTTTCAGGAACATCTAATGTATTATTTCAGATCTTTTTTCAGAATTTATCGAGTTTCACCATCTGTATGACCGTACGTAAAGAACAGATCAAATCATAAATCATCAATAAGAAAAAAAGTCGTATATCATCAATTCATTAAAAAAAACCTGAATATTATTTTCATTGCAGAAATTGATCCCAGATTTAAATATTTTGACTTTCCAAATGCCTGTAGATCGTAATAATTGACGAATGTGAAAATCTGAATAGCCAAGTTCAATGAGGACATTTTTAACATAGGAAAGTCAACATTTTTTTATTTCGATCAAGACTCATGAATTTCGGATTTATTTCTCAAAAAGTCAAATTCTCGTAAAACTTGTTTTAATACTTGAAAAATCGTTTCTGTTGGGATCTAAATCTAATCATATTCAAACGGTTATCTGATATAATTAATCTCCTTTAATTCTCAATAATTTTTATACCTCGTTCCTAATTCCAAAGACCTAAAGCTGAGTACAGACGCAAATATGACATATCTGGATACTTATATTATCTTCCTCCCACACATTGTGTATAGCTTGAAACGTGTATTTTATCTCTTTCTTGTTCAGTTGCAAACCTCTCGACTATAGCGAGACAACGTTCAGTTTCGTTCCAATTATTTCTTATTCAACAAGACTACTCCCACTTGTAAAAAAAGGGGTAATAATAAAAAAGAAAAACTAGCAGAAGTGAAGTATTAATCACGAGAGCTTAACATGTGTTTGTCTGCGTTTGGAACTGTCAGACTTCAGAAGTCTTAACAAAACATAATAAGGTTTTAGGATTTACAACCGCTACATTATGCAAGACATTTCCTCTGTACTGACTGAGATTCATGAAATTGAATCCACTCTTCACGTGCCGATCAATGCTTCACGAAGAATAAAGGTAAAATAATACTTTTAATTTTTCAAAAACAAATTACTCACCGAATATGTTCAATATATACATAGCTTAAATTAACTGCATCTCTTATTATTTCTGCGCAAATTATTTTTCCTTTTAATTATTACGCACAATTTCTTTAATGTTACAAAACAATTGATTTATTTATTAATTAATTAATTAATCAGTTACAATTGTAACTGATTTGAAATTTCTTTAGACGATTGTTTTTAGAGGAACAATTTCTGGTATTAAAAATTAGAGAAATCATTTTCTCTGAATTGATAACATGTCTTTTCTATGAAAGTTTTGTCATTCTGAGTCTAATTTGCATTTGAATAGTGATCGTATTGTGATATACTACATTATACAGAAGAGAAGTTTTAAAGAAATATTTAAATGAAAACATCAAGTTAGTAGACTAGAACTCAGCAGGATTGTTTCAAAAATGCATTTCTTAAACATTTTACAAATGAAACTAATAAATGAAAATAAAAGATTTTGCAAAAATTACTCATGAACATTTTCTTTTAGTACACATGCCTCGCTACTTCACAAAATTATGTAGCATTGGGATCGACCAGCGGCAGTATATATGTTTTCTCCAGAGAACCATGTTCCTATTTATACCTAATACCGCTCTCGGTAAACAAAAATTTTTTTCTAATATATCGTTTTCTTTTTATAATTATTTTTTGTAATAAAAAAAAAAAAAAATGTTATTACAAAGAATATTAATATAATGTACTGCGCCATAACTGACTTGATTAAACTTCGATACAAATTGCAGGAGGGCATTATCACTCAGCTCCAGATATCGCCAGATGAAAAAATAATAGCTTTAGCTACTGATAGAGGAACAGTATGTCTCGTTGCATTGAAACAAACTGGGAAATTAATTGGTATATCGAACGAACATTTTAAAGAAACAATAGAATGCCTTTGCTGGAACGAAAATAGTTCTGAAGTCTACATAGGAGATGCAACTGGGAAAGTTTCCGTTGTTGTCAACTCAATTTTTACAGTAAGTGAAGAATTTATGAAAAAATATTATAACATCAACATTAACAATTAACCAAATACTCACGACATTCTTTTTCATCCTAATATCAGGTTCACGGCATGTTTCAACTTCCATCTTGCTCATTAATGGTCCTCGATTCCAGCATCGTTCAAATGAGCTTTGATTCTTCACTCCTTTTAATATCCACTCTTAATCACTGTTACCTCTGCAACACTTCCTTAGAACAGTACAAAAAAATCGGTGACCAAATTCGGAATGGTGAATTTGGCGCTTGCTTCTACAAAATTAAATGCCCAACGATCAACAATGAAACCAAAGTCGAGAATAAAGTCACGTTACGCACATTCGACTTCATCTCAAACGACAACAACGAATACAAACCACCTGATAAATGTATAAAGATTTTTTGCGCCAGGCCTGGATTCCGACTTTGGGAGGTGGACACAAATGGCACGGTCGTCAAAACACGCCAGTTTAAAAATGCTCTGGATATTCCACCGCAACCAATTTATAAACTCCACCATCCTAAATCCTTGCACTTCGAAAAGACTGACGGGGTAAAACCAAACGGACAACATAAGCACTTTACTAGACTGTTCACTATCCAAAGGAAATTTTTGTTCACCTGGTCTTCCACTGGTCTTTACTTCATCGATCCTATAAACGCACTTGTCGTACTCTGGAACGATGAGGTAAAGAACATAAAGTCCCTTAGCATCCTTGACGAGAAAATTTATCTAATGACTCGTTCTGGTTCATTCCATTGTTTGTCGCTCTTTTCTGTAGACAACTTTATCCTAAAACTATATGAGAAAAAGTTATTTCGTGACTGCTTACAAGCTGCTTCTGTATTCAAACCCCACATTCTCGGTAACAAGGAATTGGATGAGAATGAATTAGAACCAATAATCCAACACATTAAAAGTGATATGAATCTTGAATCCAACTCTACAGTATCTGGAATTGTTGTGGTCAACTCTGGAGTACAGTCTTGGGATTCTCAGGACTATACCTATCCTGACGATATCTTAACTCCAATTAACATAAATGATAAACAGAACAATATCAGTTTCAATAAAAATAACGAAGAGGAAATTGACTATACTGAGGATGAGGATTATCAAAAATTATTAGCAGATTGCGAAATAATACATTTCCGTGATCACAAAGGGTGCTCTTCCAATCCACGCATGGAGGCTTTAGACATTGTAGTGAATAAGAAAGGAGATGTTATAGACAATGTATTTGATGATCTGATACGTGTTGTTGTAGAATGTCACGATGAGAAGAAAAAAGAAAAAAAGTTGCTCGAAATGTTAGAATTTTTAAATGAACTTGAAGAAAAGTTCAATACAAAATGGTTTGAACGCCAAGAAATTAACATACCTTTTTGTATCGATTTACAGACAAATTATCGAACGATCTTGTTCATGGAACATTTTTGTGAGAATTTGATTGAAAAAGCTACAAGTATCAGTTTAATTGAAACGATCGACAAATTTTTTGTTGAACACCTTGTTGTTACTAAGAAATGTGGCAGTTGTAAATCTTACGTACCAGAATTTCATTGGAGAATAACTGGACGAAATTTCATAGATATTGGAGTCGCTTTACTTAAGAAATACAAGGATGTTGATGATGTTAGGTGTTTAAATTTATGTGTGAATGTGCCACCCTTGTGGATAAAATATATTCAAATGTGTGATAATACAAACGGAATTCATTGCAACGATGATTATTTGAAGAGCTGTCTTCAAACAAGGGACAAAGATGTTTTGGCAGCAGTTCTGAAGAATTTGGATAAAGCAAAGTGGGAAACTGTAATAAAATGTGTGGTGAAAAGGTTGGGAATCGGAAAATGCGTGTTTTGTGGATTAAGATTTACTTCTAGAAACTTAACATTAAATTGGGAAGAGATTACTAGAGAAATAAATGCAAAAGATGGTCCTGCTGTGGCTCTGAAATTTATGTACCAGGTCAATGAATGTTTACCAAATGTTAGCTTTAATAATAGGTACGTATATACTGTAATATCTTCCAACGTTGGATTTCACATAAATATTTAGAATCTAACATAGATTCCTAATTGTATATACATATAATTAATTCACAATTAATTGTCACAGTTTATTAAGACAACTGATATTTACAAAAATTTTACACTGCAATGGAATTGCAGAAGTTGTTGACTTTAACAGTGCCAAAGATGGGGAAAACCATGCAATATGCTCAACACAGGTTCATAGTTTTTCCTACATACACTTTTGTATTATGATACTAAATGTATTATGATGATACTAAAAATATTTTATTGTTTAATTTCAGGTTCGCAATGAATTAATTCCATTTCTAGAGAAGGATGTAAATGTGATAATTGATAATAGTGCATTCGGAATTGGATCACATCATTGGGGCATGAAATATAGTCCAAAATCCTCGACGTGTCCATGTTGCACATTGTCTTTGCAAACACCAGTACTATTAGGGAATAATGGCATTGCTCTCTTTTCTTGTGGCCATGCATATCATGTGAATTGCATGATCCAAAAAAAAATTACAAGGTGTAATCTCCACACAAAATAATTTTTTTATTAGAGTATTATTATCTTACTACAATTCCAACGGACAAATAATAGCATCTATAATTAATCTTCAAAATATTAAAGTATCATACAAAGTATTGTAGTCGAAATGAAACAAAAAAACATTTTCTGTTGATCTAGAAAATTATTTAAAACTAGTTATTAATGTACGCTTGACAATTTAATTTTTATCGTGAAAATTAAATTTAAAAACAGTCGATTATATTTTATAAGTAAAATATAATAATCTTTTGCTATTGTAGAAACAAAGTTATATGAT
>JABFQA010002518.1:0-11126 GCA_022817065.1 Probaryconus sp. ZL-2020
GCACGTAACGATAACTAATACAGTTAAAAAACAACGTCACGATAACTGGTACATGAGGTAATTCACCACATTATTTTAATATATTAAACAAAGGAAACATTTTTGAACAAATGAAACATTAAAATTTTATTCTCTACATAATTCTGCATTATTTAGATAGCGATTTATTAACAAATATCAAATCATATTTGTCTAACGCCTAAAATAGCAAGCGTATCCCTTAAACTCATGATAACTGGTGAAGCTACCTTATATAGCAAAATTTTCGATTATTTTTTTTCAGTGCACTTAAGAATAAAAGTGTAAAATGATCAATCAAAATAATTGAGAATAACATTACAATATTTAATTCAAACACAATTATTAAATAAATTATACATTTAATTAAATATTCGAGTTTAATTAACGTTTGAATAAAGTGGCATTATTTAATATAAAATTTCAGTATTTGTTTCATACGTGCGACGCCGGTTTGTGGCGCCTTTAAAACCACCGAAAAGAAATTTATCGTCGTCAGAACGACGAGTTGGTTAACGACTCCGTCAGAGCGCGTTTTATTGGTAGCACTATTGTAAAATCGTCTTCGTTCTTGCTGTAAGAAAGAGAAACAGTACAGTAAAAATGACAAGGAAGTTGAAACACCATCTGTAACGTCTATAATTCAACATTATCGTTAAAGGTTTTGTTCTGGCATGCAAGCCCGATAGTACGTGCGTTTTTTGCGCACGTACAAGTTTAGTCGATTAAATAGCTAGTAATAACGTGTCGTTTAAATTACAGTTAAGTCTCATTTATTTCTCTTACATTATATTACCGATAAATTATTTCCCCAAAAAATTTCGTAATAAACAATGTCGTTCTCGTTTTTCATTTTAAATAATAATCATTTTCAAAGGAACATTCAATTTTTTGCGAACTTATTCTCAACACTGAAAAAAATTCTATATTTAAGTTTAAGACATTGTTGATAACCCGGGGACCACCTTGCACGTTGCTAGAAAAAATAATGAAATGTAATTAATTTTATTAGGAAATATAGTATTTTCAAAGATTTATATAGCATTTTCAACGATTTATGTAATATTTTCAATGTTTCTATAGCAAAATTAATTACACTTTATTATTTTTTGTACCAAAGTACAAGGTCGTCTGTGGGTTATCAAAAAATATAGTAAACTTAATTATAGTATTTCTTTTAGTGCATTGTACTGACAAAGGTTAGACAAAGGTTGACCGTTATTATAAAAAGTCATATTTTATAACATTATCAATTCATCCAGAATCGTTTCTGTTTTCATGTGACAATCATTACACTCTAAAAACTATAAGATTGGAGCAATCCTTAAACCATTTTAGTATTTAGTTAATTTTACTAAATATTGACGCAAGAATTTTTCGGTATTGATGAAGAACATCTTGAGTGAAGTACGTACACAGATTGAAGTCAGAATATTGACAAATAATGTGACATAATTTGACTAATCTATAATTAAATATGCTGGATTAATGATTTACAACGTGTTATTTTTTAAAGAACGATAACAAACGGAAAAAAAAGTTCATATAAACATAAATTTTACTTAAGGAGATTTGTCACTGCCTAACGAATTTCAAATTTCAAGATTCGCGCCATAAGTTTAATTTTTAAAGAATCTTAAAAAATAAGCAATATTTTTGAAAAAATGCAACGTTTTTTTGAAAAAAATGCATAGTGCCAATCTATGAAACATACTGAACATAATTAGAACTTCTCAGATATTTCTGTTTCTGAGATATTTTTGAGATAAAAGTCTTGCATCAAGATGTGCATTTTTTAGAGTGTTCTATAACAACGGGCATTATAATGGTGATATATGAATCTAGTACGTAGAAGTCTTTCATAAAATATCAATAATTGCTTTAATTAGTTAACGACAATACAAAAACGAAGTAACCAAATTTTTTGGAGCATAAAGCTGTAATTTACGGTGCGGTATTAATTTATATTTAAGTACAATATTTTAATTAAGATTTCTCGGAGTTTTAATATCACATATCTTGGAGTAACGCACATGTTGCTAATTTTATAAAACGATGAAAGATAGAAGGATATAAATCAGTTTATCAATTACTAAGTAACAAATGTATTCTACTTTTTTAAATAAACTTCTAGTACATATAATATATATAATAAGTTTTTTTTTTCAATCACACTGAAAAAAAGATATGTTCAAAGTAGTAAGACATGTATTCTTACTTTGTATTTGAAAAACAAACATACAGTATGTTTGTCTAATACATAATTATGTTTGTTCTAAACATAAGTATGTCTATGAGAAACATACTGATATAATGTATGCTTAACCTAAAAATACAATATGTTCAAGTAATTTTTAGAAACACAGTATGCTTACGTTCAAACAAACTTATCGTTAAGTCAAGCAT
This sequence comes from Probaryconus sp. ZL-2020, assembly GCA_022817065.1. Classification (NCBI taxonomy): domain Eukaryota; kingdom Metazoa; phylum Arthropoda; class Insecta; order Hymenoptera; family Scelionidae; genus Probaryconus; species Probaryconus sp. ZL-2020. The sequence goes on from JABFQA010002518.1 coordinate 2,425, forward strand.
ACTTTTTTCTGTGCACACTCTTAAAGAAGTTCATTTGAGGGAAATCGATTTCACTTGCAAGTGAGAATTCGTCTTGATATAAGGTCAAGAATATGTTGGGTTGTTTCAAGAAAATATGTTTCAAGAAAATATGTAAGTAAGCGTAATTTAAGGCAATATTTAAAAGTTGAGATTCAAGAAATAATTTCGGTTACTTCAAAAAAATTCTGTTCTTAATTCTATGCAATTGTTATTTGAGTTAAATACAAGAAACATAGCTGGAAATACATATGCACCAAGAATACATTTTTCTTGCTGAAAATGAATCATTTTTAAGAGTGCAGTCTCGCCGAATTACTTTTACACGGAAGAAAATTGAGTTGTAATGACTCCATGTTAACTGGCAATCAAATTCAAGTCTTTATTATGTTTCCTGAAGCTTGTTTATTTTTCTTTTACTGCTATCCCAATTGTCTAAAACAGTTTCGGCAATTAGACCATTCGCACATTTTTGTTCTAACTGCCTAAGACATTCATGCCAGTAGAGGAATAATCCCTAATAGAAATGATCTAGTAATTGGCTAGTAATGTAACACTTTGTTAGCCAAATACTAGACTCTAGCCAATTACTTGTTGGTAACTGGCCAGTTTTTGGCTAGCCTCTAGTATTTGGCTAACAAAGTGTTACATCACTAGCCAATTACTAGACCATTTCTACTAGGGATGATTGATGTGGCCTAACGGCCGGAATTTCGCTAACTGCCTAGGCTTTACGCGAATTGCCTGATTTCTCTAATGGGCTACGACATATGTCGTACTGATACTACGTGATATCATGTGAATATTACAATTTATTTTTTTTTCCGTGTAATACTGACTGTATTATTAATTTACGAAACTGTGGGACCCGTGAATCATAGTTTTACGACGTTTATTCTCTTAAAGATAAAGTTCTATTTATACCTTTTATATTAATTGCTGTACGAATTTTTGAGTATTATCTTTGCAATTGAATAGCAGGTTACGAATTACCACAAGCACTTCGGACACGAACATTTTTATGCAACATTTTTCTTCCGTCGGATGATCTCCTTTCACTTATGCCGTACACGGTAAACTTAAGGCCAATGCTCATACGCAAGAGAGAGACGTGTGAAATTCAACTCGGGCATAAGGAAGTCATACAGTACACAATCTTCCGATCAAACGATTTGCCTTTAATTCTCCAGCATTACATCTTAACGACTTATTAAAAGCTTCGTTGGCTCATTTGATGGATAACTACTATATAAGCTCTACCGTGCTTCTTATTTATGTCTTATTATTAATTAGGAAATTTAAGTGTCAAACTTAATTATAACCTAAGCTGTATCTGTCTAATTAATTTTCGAAACTTCATTTAATTTTTCAATGGTATATGCAGTCGTGTTCTATAAAAAAATAGTAAAATTTACGGTAAATACTCAATTGGGGAAAATTTGATATCAACCCTTAATTAGTTTACTCAGTTGAGGATAAAATATTTCACAACTTTTTTGAGAAAAATATGGTTGCTCAATTGAGGAAAAAAATATTTCACAACTATTTTTTATATAAAAAATGGTTACTCAGTTGGTGAACATTAATTTCTAAGAATTTAACTTGCATTCAATTTGATGAAATAATACATCAATGCTAGGAATTAATGCAGTTCAGTATTTCCAGCAAAATAAAGCAAACAGCTGTTTATATTTTGACGTTTCTGAAATAATGGAAAGAAATAGAGAATCAAACAAAAATTTAATTTTGAGCAACAGTATAGTATACCAGTGTCTTAGATTTCGTACCATCGTTTCTATAATTTATTAACTGCATTAAAATGTCAATGTCGCAAAATTTGGACATTGACTTCTGATAAGATAAAGTATTCTAAAGTTAGATAACGATAATGATTAAGCTTTATACCTCAACAACACAAAATAGCTGAAGGTAATTTAAAGATTGATTTTACGTAATTAAACGCTTCTTGAACGTTGAACGAACGTAGAAATGCCCGGACCTAAAAATTACGTTTTATAAACGTTCAATAAACGTTTCTGAACGTCCATGTGTTGTTAGGGTATTGTTCAAATTTGTTTGGGAAACAAAAGTTGTGATTTTTATATACAATCTTTTCCTTAACATTATATCCAGAACTTTCACTAGAAACGATGTGGCAAGATTTTTCGCCGCCGCAATATTCTTAAGAAGATTCGTCACTGCCTGTAGAAGTTCAAATTTCAAGATTCGCGCCGAAGTTATATTTAAAAAAAATCTTAAATTATAAGCAAATTTTTGAAAAGACGCAACGTAGTCCCAAACTATGGAACATATTGAACATAATTAATCATTGTTGAACTATTTTTCGTATTTCGAATGAAAATTAACGTTCAAAAATATCTCAGAAACACAAGTTCCAATAACGTGTTCTACCAAATGTTTTTAAATAGTTGGACAATAGCTAATTATGTTCAATAGATGTATGTTATAGATATATGTTTCATACACTGAGAAAAAAATAACGTTAAATATTACCGTGCTAGCACGGTAAACTAAAATTATAACAAAACATGGAAAAAATTGACTTTGTTGAAAAAAATTGACGTTTTGTTATGATCTCAGTTTACCGTGCTAGCACGGTAATATTTAACGTTATTTTTTTCTCAGTTTAGATTGGCTATACGTTGCGTTTTTTCAAAAATATTGCTTATTTTTTAAGATTCTTTAAAAATTAAACTTTTGGCGCGAATTTTGCAATTTGAAATTCGTCAGGCAGTGACAAATCCCCTTAACAAACATATATTACGTCTATAAGCCTCCAGAATAAATTTAAATTATTTGAAATAGCGACCTCTAATGGCAAAAAGATTAAAGTTTGGTATTCGCGGTAATACGTGAAAATTTAAATACGTGAATCAGCGATACAGAAATGGTTTATCTGTATCGTTTAATTTAAGTGTAAAATTTATATCAGAACACTTAAAATTTCAGAACACTTTACTGTAGTTTGTTTTAGATATTTTATTTCAAAGTTTGACATTTTTAAGGTTATCCCATAAGAACAATGTTAACTTCAAAGACAAATATCTAAAAACACTATGCGGTAAAGTGTTCTGAAAATTTAAGAGTAGATGTATTTTGCTTTAAACTATTGACAGAAAAAGTGTCTTTTCGCACCTGTTTCGCCAAGTTTTTCGCACATTGATATCGGAGCTTTTCGGACTTTTTCTCACTTTTTCAGACAATTTACTCTTTTTCTACAAGAGTATTTACCTCATCTGTGGCAAACTTCATACCTTAAACAACAAATATCAATACAGAAAACTTGAATTTATTTCATTTTTTTTAATACTTTTTGTGATTTGAAAAATTTTGAACGACTTTATAGTGGCAGCTGCGATAATATCGTTCAAAAAGACTGTAAGTCCAGGTATAAAAATATAAAAAGACATTTTCTATGTTTATTGGGACTCTATAATTAAATTCTGATGATAACGATTAAAAATCATTAGGTTAAACTTTTGGATTTCATTTCATCTGGTCTCATATGTGTCAATTGATCCGTTATATTCACTTGTTAGATAACCTTCAAGAACGGATCGCTCAATGAGCGTTATTTTCTGTTGGAGCCAACGCACATTGATAGACGTTGGAACCAATATATCGAAAAAAATATTACATTTTTTACCCACTAGCAGATCCGCCACTAGGTCGACTTTCGTATTTTGAACATCAAGATTTCCAATAAAACTTTGAATTATTATTAAACCTCCCCAATATTTTTATATATTGTAGCTATTGTATCAAAGTTTATGCTAACAAAGTTTCATACGTCTAAGACGCGGGAACTCCCAGCAGATGCTCCACCAGGCCAACTTTCGTATTCGGTACATCAAGATTTCTAATAAAACTTTAAAATATTATAAAACCTCCGTAATATTTTTATATAATAATAATAGGTTTAATAATAATTCACAGTTTTATTAGAAATCTTGATGTTCAGAATACGAAAGTCGACCTAGTGGAGCATCTGCTGGGAGTTCCCTGCGTTTTAGACGTTTGAAACTTTTTGTATCATAAACTTTGATACATTAGCTACAACATATAAAAAAATTAGGGAGGTTTGACAATAATAATATTTTCTAATATTATTTTAAATCTAATATTTTTTCGGTTATATTGGTTCCAACGCCTGTCAATGTGCGTTGGTTCCAACAGAAATTAACGCTATTGAGCGCTCCGTTCTTGAAGGTGATACATGTTAGAGTTTTTACTTAACATTGATGAATAAGACGAATAAATGAGATTTATGATGTAAGTATTACGCTTTTAACGATTGGGGTACACTTTTCCCCTGGCAGTTTTCCTCTAGAGTCTAGACATTACTCCCTTCCTATTTTTCCCTTAACGTATTCAATTTTCCACCGTAAAAGTAAATTATTATTTTATATTTTATAAACTATTTTTATTTATTATGGTTTTACTACATAATGGTGTAGCCAACGTTCTTTAAATATTCTAGTGAATCTTCGTCTCTTTTGTTTTAAAGTACATTCCCCTTTTCGTTTGCATACCCATTTAAAAATGCTTTTTGTAGTTGAATGTTTGTAATAAAAGAAATCATCAGTTTGTAAAAAGAATCCGGTGCCACGACTTTCAATTAATTCAATTGTAAATTAATTTTCAGTTTCCATCGTTAGACGATTTTCAACGGACTTAAAATTGTATATTGAATGTTTATACATTCAATAGTATTTGTAGCTATTGTCATATGTTTTGTACAAATGCATATTTTTTCTCTCTCAAATGCTTCTTTAGCTGTTATGATTATAAAATATTATAAAATATTGCTAGGCCGAAATTTAGCTATATTTTATAGCTGTATCATCTGAAGTCTCCTTTTTTTATCTTACAGCTATAATTTCAGTTAACGCAGTTTGAAATTATAGTCGCCGCAGCAATATTAATCGGAACTAAAGTTACACTAGCTGCTGTAGCCAAAGATTTTTCTCTCAGTGTAACCTATTAATTACAATTTAGGTGTAAATTAGGCATATATTCCTGGGCCCTGATAAGGTATGTCTTATTTATACCCTATTAGGGTTTACCTATTCAGGCCCCATTAATGTGATTATTGGGTCTACATTATAGGGTTTCCATAATTAATACCTTATAAGGCATTTCCCATATTAAGGCATGCATTATTTAATTTCTACTAGGGAAGAAGCTGTGTGTCCTGAATGGATAGAGAGATTCCATATGAAGAATTGGATTTAAAAGTTGTTGCAACAATTGCCTTGTTCATTTTTATAATAAATAGCACTCATTTGTTGATTCTTCATGTAATTTTAGAAAATTAAAGAAAATTACGTTAAATTGATATATTAATTTCAGTGGTAGCTTAAAGTATCATTGTACACGAATGATGCCACATGTTTTTCTCATATTTCAACAAACATATTTTAATATTTTATTGCATGAACAATATTTTTTTGATCTAATGAAGCATACTGCATACAAAAAATAAATATATTTACTGTAAAAAGTGGTGCGTGCGTGAAGGGGTTAAATGATGGTGAAGTTGGCAGAACAACCCTCGTAGAAATAAATTTTTCTGAAAAAGTCTGAAAAATGTCTGAAAAGCTCTGAAAAGGTCTGAATTCCCAATTTCAAGACCTTTTCAGAGCTATTCTGACATTTTTTCAGGCTTGCTCAGACATTTTCAGACCTTTTCAGATTTTTTTAGACTTTTTCAGAAAAATTTATTTCTATTAGGGAGGAGATAAAAATATAAGTTTATAATTAATTTAAAAATTAAAAAACCTGAGAAAACCCCAAAGATGTCTTCTCAATATAGATTCTCAATATAGATTACAAAGTAATTTTTTTAAATCCCCTGCTAGTGAATCTCTAGCCAATTTCACCATTGTAAAATTAATTACATTTTACTGCGAAACCGTGTAAATACGCTGGCAGGGCCTAATGTAGACTGCCATATCTATCATGTCTATACCCTGCCAGGTCCCTATTGCGGTTTTCTTCTTTAGGAATGCCCGATTGAAGCTGTGATGGGGCCCAGCTATCTTAAAGATATTTTCGGTTAATTTTGTTCTTGGGCGAGTATCTCGAAAATGTAACTTTAATGCACTAAAGTCAAAATGTGCAGCAGGGTCCATTAAGGTGGGTTTCCTCAGATAAGGCTGATAAGGTTGAACGACAAGTAAACGCTTTTGCATCCACTGACATTCACTTGGTTCCGTCGTTTTACAGACCTCGTCTACCGAAAGCTGCAGAGCATGACATTATCGTTATTGTACACTGTTCTTCGTGCAACGGAGTGACGATAATAGTGATAACGTTAATCGCGGCCAAAACGTACATTAGAGCTCGTCGAGATGACATCTAGCAAACAAAGTAGTACAATACACTGTTTCATTAATACCTTTTGCACCAATGATATTATTTTTTTAATCCACTATTTGTCACATTTATCCCAATTAAAATCTTTTGATTCATCAAAGTACATGGTTTAGAAGTGTAAATAAAAAATTACAATTAAATTGTAAATGGTTCGGCAAGATTTTCTGCGGTTTCATTTTCCCAAAAACAAAAAAAAATTATATCATTTGAAAGCAAGGTTTTTAAAAAAAATCCTATCCTTAAAAAAGATTAAGAAAAAATAGAATAAAAATCCAAAACTCTTGCCTGCTAGTCTTTGTGATAAAAAATAAAAAAAAGTTGCCCGATGGGACTCCCATGAAAATTTTTACTTGGGATGTTGAAACATTTGATGATCGTGATTCAAGGACAAACGTACATGAGTTAATTATAAACTGTAAAAAATCGGGAGTGAAAATTGTGCGATGGGAGTGAATTTCAATCGGATTGAAATTCCAAATGAATTTGTGTACCTTATTTCATAATTTTTATAAAAATAAATAATAATACAATATTATAATATTTATTATACATATTATAATAACCATAAATTTTAGTTAATTTATAAACATAAAAATCATAATCTCTTAAAAATTCACTCCGCAGATTTTTTACTGTGTATTATTACATAAATAATACTCGAATTTTGTAATGTAATGTTTTGTGTGTTAACATGTACTTAAAATCAAGCCAAATGAATATGAGAATTAGATTTCAAATCTATCATCTGTCATATTCTTTACAGTTATACGGTCCTTTTAAACATTAGACGACTACTTTCAGCTGGATTGTCATTGGCTGTCGTAGTATGTTTCACGCACACAATTATATTGATTCTCAGGAATCGTTCACTGACACACGGTGTGACGTTCGTGACTGAATCAGTTAAAATCAAAAGTACATTTTTGCACATTTTTCGTTCCAAAGTAATGAATGTAAAGTTCAGATAATGTTGGAAATATAGAAATCATCGTACCCAAAAATGTTCGTAATTTGGCCAAGTCCCAAACTGGTTACCTATGAGCAATAACTGCGCGAGGGCATATTTCGGATAACGCGTAAAAGACCCGTGCGTATGTAGAGTAATTGAACTTTCGAGCTACGCGATATGGAGAGTAGTGCGATGATTCCCGTACATTTAGTTCACAATTGCCTTCTTGTGTTCGATGCACCGATGTTAATACGCGGGTAACAACGATTTCTCTTCTTCGTCAAGACTCGCGAAAAGTATGCCGATTGAACGCATTATGCGCGACCTTAATAATGTCGACGCACGTGACGGTCTCTGGGTCACGCAATGGGATCAATCGTGAAATTTATGAAAATTCAAATCACCGGTTCTTTCCTGAAAATAGTTTTCTTCTAATTTCCACCGGAATACTAATAAGGAAGAATTGTATATTAAGACGTATCATTTTTACTAGCAAAAATCGCGATCTTTAAATAAAATCTTTAAATAAAATGTATGAAGTACAAAAAAAAGGATGAAAAAAATGGATTATGATCGCGAGCCATATTGTTGCCATACTACTACGTACTAATGCCATACTAGTGCCATATTACAGCTGTACGGAAACGATATATCTCGCTATCATAATCCAAACTACCCCTGTGTCGTACTATTACTGTACTATTTCCGGACTAATTTTTTCCACGCGGGTAGTGCAGAAATCTGTACCAGAATGCAGTACGAGTGTCATTAGCATCACCAACAAAGCAAGTTGTATAAAAAAAGATCTTCATAACTGCTGATAGATAAGGGTTAAATGGTTAGATTAACTGCGTTCTTTACTCATACGAATGATTAGCTTTTCCATTTAGCAATATTGATTGTTATTGTTAATACACGGAAGAAAAAGAACTAGTAATAATTACTATTTTTATAGCAATGTGAGAACGAGATCTTATTAATGTTATATTTTACTATTAAATTTAGTAATTTCTGAGATATTAATCTAAGGAATTCACATTGTAATCTTAGAAATTAACTTATTTAATAGTAAGAAAATAATATTAATAAATCTTGTCCTCATATTGCTATAAAAATAGTAATTTTTACTTTTCTGTTCTTTTCTGTCCGTGTATGTGTTACTAACTATGCGTTACTATGTTCACTTATTTATCATTGAAGCACTAGCAATTAAGGAGGGTCACTCGACTTTTAAAGAAATGACAGAATACGTTGAAATTTAACCAGAATATAGTTTAAATGAACATAAAATTATCTGAATTTTTTCAGATTTTTTTACCTTATTATTTATGAAATA